>LPNX010810752.1:253611-306453 GCA_001517045.1 Pseudotsuga menziesii | reverse complement strand
AGTTGTATGATTGCTTCTTTTAACAGAAAAATAAAAAATACTGAACTTGAAAGAAACTGTAACTAGCTAGAGTAATGCTTAACTGCACAGCAATCTCTGTGACAGAGATGGTGGTCTGTCACAGAGATAGGTGGGTAGAAAGGAAACTGATTATACTAACCTCACAACAATCTTTGTGACAGAGATGTTGGTCTGTCACAAAGATAGGTGGGTGAATAGAAAAATAAAACTGAATGCTTAAGCTAACCTCACAACAATCTCTGTTACAGAGATGGTGGTCTGTAACAGAGATAGGTGGGTGAATGAAATAAACTAGAAAGGAAAATACAACTGAATAAAACAGTAAACTAACCTCAATTCAATCTTTGTGACAGAGATGGTGGTCTGTCACAAAGATAGGTGGGTAAACAGAAAACTTGCATAAACTGAAATCTACTCTACTTCCTAATATATTTACACATATATTACAAGTGCTTATTAACTTTTGCAGAATACCCCAAGAGAACTTCTCGTTGGGGTTTACAAATATCAGAAAAAGAAAGGAAAGAGTTAAGGGTTTGAACCCCTTTTGGAACCAGTTGAAGGTTGAGGTATTTCTGGGCCTATTTGGGCAACACCTCCCCTTCACCTGTGTAAAACCTGTCACAAACCCGCAAGCTTTACTTGCTAGAAATTACAGAAAACTCAAAGAATTTGTTAGAAAAAGTTAGTCCCAAAAAATTACTAATTTATAGTAAAAAATCTGAGCGAAAATATGACAGAAATATGAAGTTTAGAGGGCTGAAAACTGAGTTTCCAGCGACCTAAATGATGTTTAAACAGCAGAAATAAAAGCCTATACTAATATACTAAGGGTTGGGGCTTTAAAACCAAGGTTTTTATCACTATACAGTGATAAACACTGAGTTTTAAAACCCTTTTTTCCAAAAGTGCGAAAATGAAAACAGAGTTTTTAAACCAATAGAAAAAAGCTCCTTTGTTCTAGTTCCCTGCAAACAAACTTATGAGATCTGCAAAATGTAAGCCAAGAGGTGAGCATATAAATAAATCCTACAAAATACTTTGTAGGATCTTACTAATCTATTCACAAATGCAGGTAAAAATACTTCTACCTACAAGTCTCTCCACAAAATACTTTGTGGAGAGCTATCTAAGCTAATACAAATGCAAAATCAAATAAAAATGAAGCAAGTTACCTTACACAAGAAGCATGAAATGTAAACACCAAGACTTCCTCCAAAGATTACTTGATTAAATGGTCCAACTAGGGCAAGAAGATTACAATAGCAAAAGAGCTTGAGAGAAGAGTGGAGAAATATTCCGGCAGCATAACAATAACATGAGAGATCATGTCAAATGAGGGAGTGAGACCCTCATTATATAATTGAGGAAGACCCCAACCCCTTGAAGATCAATGGCTGAGATTAGATCTAGATCTAGGTTAAATCTCCACCACTAGATCTAGGTATTTGACTTTACATTCTTCTCAATCAATCTCCACCCTTAGATTATTTTCAATCAATGGCTAGGGTGCTTGATCCATGTCTTAAGCATTTCAACCCCTTAGATCTAGAGTTTGACCAAAAACGTTCCATTGAGATTGCTTTGAGGAAAAACGTGTGGGCCCAAGGTAGGCGCCCCCTCCAAATTTGGCTTTAACTCTTAAAAATGGCGCCCTTCCTCCAAAGATAGCGCCCCTCTACCAAGATAGCGCCCTTCTTAAATTGTGGTAGCGCCCTATCTAACTTGTGACGCCCCTCTATTTTGGTTAGCGCTCCTCTAAAAATGGTGGCGCCCTCTATTATGGTGACGCCTCTATTATGGTTGACGTCCCACTAAACATTAGCGCCCCCTCATATAATGTAGCGCCCTCCTTTTAATGTGGGGTCTTCTCTTATTTAGAGCGCCTCCTCTATATTTGCATGCGCCCCACTAAATGTGTTGGCCATTTTACCCTTGGCGCTATTTTTGGAGGCTTTTTATAGCTAGACGTCCCCTTTAATGGTGGCTTTTACATTGGCGCCCTCATTTAGCAGGGGTTTTTCCACCTTTAGCGAGCTCTAAACTTGGCTTTGACCCTAGCCATTAGTTCCAAAATAAATATTTATCCTTTTGACTTAGGATAAAAATACATTTCCTCTTAGATTTAATTTTTTTAAATTTAATTTAAAATTTCCCCATTTTTACTTAGGAAAAATTGAAAATAAACTTCAAAAATTAATATCTTGGCCATGGGGGGGTGGAAAAATTTGGAATAAATTTTCCTAGGCTTGGTAACCTCCAAACAAAATTACCATGGCATTATTTAATTTTTTCCTTCAAAATCAAATAATATGAATTTTTGACTTAGGGAAATTAATTAATTCCCTAGGAGAGATAGACCCCTCCTGATCAAAATTGGTCTATCTCTTCAACCACTTATCAGAAAGACATGGGACTCGAAGCAGTGGCTTAGGGGGTTTCATAACAATTTTACTTTGCATTCATAGCCCCTATTACAAAATGCCATGATTGAGCCATTACATCATTACATCAAAACTGAGTTAATTAACCACCAAGGGGTGAAGTTAATTAACTGGAAAAAATTAATAAAATACAACAACATAACGAAACTCCGCAAGACTCTATACAAATGTCTAGCATGGTCATGAATAACATTTGAAGCCTTAGCCACCCCATGGACTTGACTGCTAGAACGCCCGTCACCACTTTGGAGGATTTTGAGTGAAAAACCAAACCAATTAAAATCGTTTATACAACAAGATCAATTGGAAAGGGAAAAAACACTCGATGAGGGGACTTCCCTAACAACCAGTTCCATGGTGTGGCATCCATATCATATGACCCATACTAGTACATATAATTACATTAATTTTCCCACGCAGGGGAGCGGACATTTCGTTTTACAAAGGGGTAATTGCCCTGCAGAAGTGAAAAAATCCTCAGATTTTTCCAAGGTACAATTTGTACAATTATGTACATCTTCATGTACATGGAGTTGCCACCTAGTCGAAATAGGTGGGCAACACCTTCTAAGGGTAGATAAAAACACATATAGCATCTTCATACGGTGTGGCATTGACAACAAGTGTAGGACAGATGTAGGTATACAGAGCATAATTTAAGGTTCCTTGTCTAAATGAAAAAAAATGACCCAACATTGAAGGGTTTTATGCCATGACTATGCTGGAAAAGGGTTTGCTATGAGCCAAAAGATTGCATTTTTTCATAGAACGGTCATCTAAGTGAAGAAAAAGCGCCGACAATTAGCAGTTGATTTAGGAGAGCCTTTTTTGTAGCACAACAAAGATTATAGGAGCTCATCTATGACCTATTGGGAGAAAGACGTCACTCTTTGAAGCTTTTCTCACATGGTTGTTTCAGATTCTAAGGAAGCCATCAAATACTGGAGACCTGTTCACTTGATCTTTGTCACATCGGGGGTTGTTTATTCATCATATGTGTCGACGTCCAACTGCTAGGAAGATTTCCTGCTTGTTTTGGAGGGGCCATTCCCTTTGAAGCACCCTTTCAAAGCTGCTTTTCACTTCCAAACATTAACTTGGAGGATGCTGCCCTAAAATAACAATACATCCAGCCTGTGTAGGTTGTCTTCAGTCATTCTAGCCTTGCATGCCTCAATGTGGAGTGTTTTGATCAAGAAAGACATACAAGTGCACCCAACTTTCTAGAGGAAGGTTTCAAATGCCTTATGCTTCAATATATATCTTCACACGATTCATTAGAGCATCCCTTTGTGGGAGACACATCATTTTGGTGATTGATTTTGGAGAATAAGGATAGGTTACTTGGTCATACGTGTGTTGGATTGGCTTGTGGTCAAAGTGTGTAGAGCACTCTCTTGCTTGGAGTTTGTATGTGGACACATCTTGGTGAGAAAACCTTGGAGTGGTTGACATGTGGCCAAGTGGACATCCTTGGAGACTTCAAACCCTTGGAAGACTTTGCTTGGTGGACAAGCAATCTTAAGACAAAGCTTTGGTGGCTTTCCAACCCCTTTTGTGGATGTTGCTTGATGAACAAGTTACCTTGAAGAAAGCCTTTGGAGGCTAGAGTGGGCATCTTTATCTTTAGTTGCTTGTGGTTGATTTCGCGCTGTGTTGCATGGGCACTCATACCTAGGGGTGGGGTACACATACCCCCACCTAGTATATATATTGTGTACTTGAGTACAAGTATGGTATGTACCTAACCATACCCTCCTGTATCGTGAACAGTAATCACGTATCCAATACATCAAGCAAAAAAATCCAATACGTTTTGGAAATATGGTATGGCTTACCCCATGTTTGGGTACGCCTGAGGTATGGTCAACTCACTTATTTAACAACCCGTGTTTTTTTGTGGTTAAATTATACCATAATTTAATTAAAACATTTAATGCGGGCCTCACCAAACCCAATCACTTAAACCCCCAAACTACAAGATTTCATTATGTTTCATTGCTCACAACCAGTGGTATTGGCGAACAATGGTATCGGCAGACACTTGATATCAGTGGACAGTCCATTCTTCAGTTGTGGACTGTAGCAGTCTTTAGAAGCGGATGGTCCATTCTTTAGCACCAAACAACATTGCGGGTGATAGCAAAGAAGGTGGTTTCAACTTCAAACTTTCCACGGTGAACTGACCAACTTTCCCAACTTCAGTCTTAAATGTAATTTGACAATGTTGAATGGACTCATGGAGTCATGGACATATATTAATATATTATTATTATTATTCATATAACTTTCAGTCTTCCACTTCATATCTACTATGAGTTTATGATTTATCAAATTTTATGTTTGAAATTTGAATGTTTCAAAGTTTCAACGTGAATGTTCATTATTCAATGAATCAATAAAGAAATCCGAATATGCATGTATGATGTATCATGTGAGTCATATGACTGTGACATATTGTATTTTTATAATTTATAAATTATAATATATGTGTGTGTGTGTGTGTCTACAGTACCCTCGACGTACCGAAGTACCTTTTCAAAAAGTCATACCCATACTAGTACCCGTCCCCATACCCATGTTTCCTGGCAACATAGATTTTGTGGGTTGAAGACCCCACTTTGGGGTGGGCCTTGAGGTGGTCTTGTGGACATTTTTTGGAGCATATTCTCTTGGAGGGGCCTTTGGAGGCCACGTGGCATCATCAACAACCATTGATCCTTGTTTGTTGGACAATCCCCCTTTTGTTGGGGGGGCATCTATCTCACCAATGTACAAATAGCATTGACCACCTTATTTTATTATATTGGTCGCTTGAAGTGAGGGTTTTGTTGTATTTCACCCGATCCTAGGCTAAATCTTAGGAAAATAATAAATATTTTATTGTGTAAAGTTGTAGCCTCTCCTATAAATAGAGAGGAACTTCCTTGTTTTGTTTTCATGGTTGGCCTTTAAGAGTTTTCTCTCTTTTGGAGCTTCATCAATTATCTTTCTTTTGTGCAATTTATAGCGTTAAGGGTTCTTTCTATGTGGTGAAAAGTGTTGCCAATTCTTGAAGCTGCTTCTTCTTGGTTCTATTAATGTGCTCAAGGGTTAATACTAGAATGTTAAAATTTTCTATAGACTTCTCATGGTTGATCCAAGTAATAGTTGGAAGGAGGGCGTCCTAGGCTATTGGCTTGCACATTCTCCTTTGTTGGTTTGGGTGAGTATTTTAGACCTTGTCTTGATATGCATTTTGGCTCCATCATATCTCTGCAAGATGTCTACTGCATACTTTCCTTGTGTCAGGAAGATCTCGCCTAGCTTTTGCCAGACCTCTAAGCCAAGGAAGTAGTGCATCAATCCGAGATCTTTCATCTTGAATTCAGAGGTAAGCTCCCTCTTACACTGTTTCTATCAACTGTTCATCACTTGTGAGAAACAAATCATCTACATTTCGAACAAGCATCAAGACATAATTAGGATCAACCTTAAAGTACAAGTTAGAATCAGCTGTACTTTTGGAAAACACCAAGCTGTGGAGAAATCCATCCATCCTCGCATACCAGACTCTCGAAGCCTGTTTCAGTCCATACAAGGCTTTCTTCAATTTACACACATGGGTCTTCTTCCCATGAGTCACAAAGCCTTCAAGTTGTTCAATATAGAATTCCTCCTCAATCTTGCCATTGAGGAAAGTTGTCTTTACATCCATCTGGTGTAACTTCCATCTGAATACTGCAGCAAGTAAAATGATGGTTTTAATGGTAGTATAACTCGCAACAGGAGCAAATGTCTCATCATAGTCAATGCCTTCTTTCTGAGTCAAGCCACAAGCTACCAATCTGGCTTTATACTTCTCCACACTGCCATCAGCAACATGCTTGATTTTATAAAGCCATCTAAACGTCACCACTGACTTTCCTGTTGGTTTGGGAACAACTTCCCACACATCATTCTTCATGATTGAACTGTACTCTTCAATCATGGCATCAACCCATACCTGTTGACTTGTTGCTTCTTCGTATGAGGAAGGTTCTGCACTGATAAGCTGGCTCATAAGACCAGAGGTTGAATCTGGCTTTATACTTCTCCACACTGCCATCAGCAACATGCTTGATTTTATAAAGCCATCTAGATGTCACCACTGACTTTCCTGTTGGTTTGGGAACAACTTCCCACACATCATTCTTCATGATTGAACTGTACTCTTCAATCATGGCATCAACCCATACCTGTTGACTTGTTGCTTCTTCGTATGAGGAAGGTTCTGCACTGATAAGCTGGCTCATAAGACCAGAGTACTTTTGTGGTCTTATGCTTTCTCTGAAAGTCTCGGGAGGAGCTTTATGCTTATCGCCTTCTTGCACTATCTCTCGGTACCAAGCAGGTCTCCTTTCGTAAGGAGGAACTTCAAGCAGTTCTTATGGTGGAATTTCAGTGTCCTCGGGTGCATTTGGAATTTGATCCTCAAATTCCTCTTCCTCCCTCTGAATTTATTAATCTGGAAACTCAAGGGGAGGTACTTCATCTTCCGTTGAAAGCTCTTGTGTTTACGAAAACACAAATTCCTCGTGGAAGATCACATCTCTGCTAACTTCAATGTACCTATGTCCAGATACATAGATACGATAAGCCTTCAAGCAATCATTGTACCCGACAAAAATACCTTTCTTACCGAAGGGCTCTAGCATGGCCCTCTCTTTTCCTTTGGCACATGAGCCTACACCAAAGTGCCAAATATCCTCATGTGGTCAACTGCAAGTTTCTTCTTGGTGAAGACTTCTTCTGGAATCTTCACCCCAAGATAGCATTAGGGCTTCTGCTCTGGATGTACACAACAGTACCTGCAGCTTCAGCCCACAAGGATAAAGTAAGATCTAAATCGGTGAGCATGGCTTTAGCAGCTTCACAAATTGTTCTATTCTTCCTTTTTGCAACCCCATTTTGCTGAGGGTTGTACGGTACTATCAACTATTTCTTGATTCCTGCTTCTTGGCAAAAATCATCTAACTCATTAGATTCATACTCACCTCCATTATCTGATCTCAAGATACGGATGTGTCTTGCCCATCTGATTTTCAATCAGTGCCTTGAACTCTTTGAACCCGTCAAAAGTTTCACTCTTGGCCTTGAGTAAGTAAATCCATGACTTCCGAGAGTGATCATCAATGAACAAGACATAATATAAACACCACTCAAAGAGGGTGAAGACATAGGCCCACAAATGTCAAAATGCCTTTAAATCTATTCTTTCTTTTGGAAAGGGATTTCTTAGTGTCCTTACCTAGAACACATCCTTTGCAAATTCCATCATGTCTTGGAGATACCTCTTGCATATTTGTGACCATCTTCTGCAAGCCTGGGAGAGCTATGTAGTGAAGGTGTCCAAACCTCCTATGCCACAGCTCACATGGATCAATTGTATGTTGTACCAAAGCATGAGTGGAATCCTCGGAAGCCTTGTAAAGGCCTCCCTCTCGAACCCCAATCTGTACTGTTGAGCTAAGGTTTTTATCCTTTGCCTATAGAAGGACCTTCTTGCCCATGAAGAGGACTCTGTAGCCCTTGTCCTCTAAGCCAACAACAAATAGAAGATTCTTCTTCAAACCAAGAACATATAAAACATCATCAATATGAAGAACCATACCTGATTCAAGTTGAAGTAAAGTTGAGCCAACTCCTTCAATCTTGTAGGTGGAGTCATCTCCAAGTTCCAACTGTGTGGTGAACTTCTTTCTGTAACTGGTGAGAGCTTCACGGCTACCTATCATGTGCCTGGAGGCACCACTATCCACCAACCAAGAGGTAGCACTGTCTATGATAGAACCAGAGAAAGCAAAAACCAGGTAGTACTCTCTTCTAGGTTCTTCTTCTTTGTTAGCCTTGGTTTTCTTCTTCTTCTTCGATTCTTCTTGTTGCCGCCTAAAACACACTTAACCACAGAAAAGCCTCCCAACCGCTAGGTGTGTTCTTGAGGGCAACTATGAGTTTAGAACCCAATGTCACCTCGATTCCTAACTCCTTCGTTTAGACCCAACTCCCTAAAGGTCAAGGGGGGTAGTCCCTACTTACTAAGTTCTTTTTTGAAGAATGTTTTCTGGGAGTTGTAAATTACAAAAATGACAATCAGCGTGCAATGATGCAAATATTTCAATGTCAAATAATTTTCTTAAAGCATCAACTCATTTACTTTACCAAAAATACAAGAACATGATGACTTCCAATAAATGAGTAAGTTAAAATAAAGTGATTGCAAAGTAGAGAAATGTAAATGATTGCAACAATGTTATGCGAGTTAACCTGCAAGTTTTAGTAAATTTTATGTCTCTTTTTGACTAAGGGAATTAAGGTGTTTGTTGCAAAGAAATGAACTATTCTAGATGTCTACCCCAAAAGCCTATCTCCTTCGATAAGAGAGAGAATGTCGGGTGCTCAACATGGGAACACAAGGTTCGCACCTACCTCTACGGGTCAAACTCGAAACTTGTTGGGTGCTCAATTGGAGGACACAAAATGCCACGAAGCCCCCTACGGCCTTTACCCCACTAGCTCCACAAGTCAAGCCTCTTTTTCTCCTTTCTAATAAAGATACTTATCTGAGTGTCTATAAAACTAGCCAACATAAATCTTTGCCCTTTCTGGTCACCCTAGATCGATCGAACCGACGGGGGGAGAGGATACAGAGCAAAAAACAGGACTTGTGGTAAATTTTATCCTTGAAGCAAAAATTAAACAAAACAAGCCAAGCATGATATCACAATGAAGGCAGAGCCTACTCGATTGTGAAGTGCAGTCAAAAGGAAATAAGCAAATACTTGAAATAAAAGTGCTAGTCAACGCGATATTGCAAGGATGGCAAAGCCAAATCACTTACAAGGTGCGAGCAAACAAAATAAATTAAAACTAAAAAAACAAACTAATCCTAGCCAATCAATCTACTTTGGCATACAAGTGTAAAAATTTTCTCAATATATGTAATAAAACTTATAGAATCAATGGCTTCAAATAACTTGGAAAATGAATATTTAAACTAGACTTGAACATTCAAATAGAGATAATAAAATAGGAAAAATGAGGGGAAGCCTCCTTAAATAGGAAAAATGAAAAAGAAAGGCTCTTTGCTTGCTAGAAAAGTGTCACAAAGGAGGGAGGGGGCCCAAGAGAGGGGGCAAATTTGCTCAAGGAGGGCAAAACCATGGTTTAAGATCTCAAATATGGGGACAGAAACCCTCAATTTAATGCTTTTAACCTTATTGCTATGTCAAATGGGGAGGAAACCACCATAGTGGGGCCCCTTCCATTGACTTTAGCTCACCCAACCAATCAAAGAGAGAAGGGGGCACCCCCCTAGAGTCAACAACTCAAAACTTGTCATGTTTGCTTTGGGGGGGGTGGGGGGCGCTTTGGGCTTAAATTTATCTTAGGGGCCTAATATAAACATTAGAACCTTTACTTGGCCACCCCAAGTGACTATAGTCACTTTTCCAAAATTTGGCTCTCTAATTAATTGTCAATTTTCCTAATTTCCTTGACTGACTTTGGAAAAAGTGACCAAAACCATAGTAATACTTGTCTGAATGACTTCAAACTTGGCCCAAGTGTGTAGGGGGTCATTTTAATGTTGTATAGGGGTATGAGTACTCAAGACAAATGGCATGAGACCCCCTACACCCTTGGGCCATGTTTGAAGTGACCCTCTTTTACATAGCAACAAATTGTTCTGAGCGACAAATTTTAATCACCAAAAATTAAAAAATCTTAGGCATAACTTAATGAAATCCCGCAAGACTCTAGATAATGTCTAGCATGGTAATATAGAAAATTCCTAGGCCCCAATCACCCCATGGACTTGATAACTAGAACACCTTTCACCACTTTGGAGGTAATTTTGAGTGAAAAACTCAAATAATTAAATCTCTAAAAAGAAATTTTAACTATCCAAGTGAAAAAAAACTCGATGAAAGGACTTCCCTAATGACTAAGAATTAGGTGATTAAGCTACAAAAAACTAGACTTTCATGCTGACACATCCTTACAAAATACCCCGTAGGGGTACAAAAATTTCATGGAAAAAAGAAGAGAAGAAGAGTTGCCTCGCTTGATATAATCATTAAGTACTTCATTCTTATCTTCAAGGCACATCCAACATTTGCATGGTACATCGTTGTCCACCTAGTTGGTTTTGGTGGTCAACATTCTAGCTCCAAATGTGGGACGTGTGCTCAATCTGGTCTTCAGGCAAGGAGAGGATACGATAACTCCAGAATCTATGGTTCTTATGATTTGTAAAAACATCTCAACTTGACAAGAAAACATTAGTAGCACAAGTTTTATGAAAAAGTCTAATGAACCATAGGTTGCTTTATTAGAAACTAAAGGAAACCTAAATACATAAAAGAAATGCAGAAAGTAAATGCTCATTTTAAGGAGCTTATTTTCCTACCCTAAGAAAAATAAAATAACATCTTAGGTAAAATCAAACATCCAATGCAACCACCTAAGCATTTTATCAACCTTAAAACTCTTTGTCTTGTCGTTCGTTACCAGCGAAAGCGAGGACACAATTATTAAGAAATGCAAACCTGTGATGATCCGAAATGGGCGGGATGGATGGGGAATCATAGGCATGGATAATGTTATCGAACTGCTTCCCAAACTAGCAGGTGTTCCCACATGCTTTTTCTATCTAAGATTGGATAGGACTAATGTATGCATTTGTCTGATGAGGCACATCGATTACTCCATCGCACTGTCAAATGATGATTCTCTGTATAAGCCCCAAGTTGCTCCAAATCATAAGGAACCTCTATATGTGAAGATGAAACATGAGATTGTTCTTCCATTAATTGCACCCAATCTAGATCTTCACTGTACTCTTTCTCCAAGTCTGTATTACTGATAAATGTGTACGGTTCTGACTGACACGACTCTGAATAATCATATGGAAAATTTGAATATTCACCTTCCATACCAAATCATAAGGAACCTCTATATGTGAAAATGAAACATGAGACTGTTCTTCCATTAATTGCACCCAATCTAGATCATTGTACTCTTTCTCCAAGTCTTTATTACTAATAAATGTGTACGGTTCTAACTAACACGACTCTGAATAATCATATGGAAAATTTGAACATTCACCTTCCATACCAAGATCCCCCAAAGTCTCAACATCTACACTCCCTTCTCTAGGCATGTCATAGATGGGATTCTCAAAAATATTTTCAAAAGTCTCATATATTAGATTTTCAATAAAAGTCCAACACTCATCATTCCCAACTATGTTAGTTGTGAGAGAGTCTTCATCGCTAGTATCACATTCCTGGATATAACTAACCTCCTCATGTTCACAATGATCATCCTTAGAAGTTTTGGTTTCAAAGGTATTACAAGTAGTAAAACATTCCAAAACTTCATCCCTAAGTGGTGAACATGGAGGGGTGTCATCATACACATTACAAACTTCATGAATTTCTTCATAAGTTTTATTATAAGCCTCTATAATGGTTTCTTCTTGAGGTGGGTCTGGGGTACAAATGTGATCATCATCACTGAAATAATCATGAAACGATCCCCAATCTTCAATAGTTTACGTTGAGGAGTCATGAGGAGGATCTTCAACAATGTCTGAATTTTGATAAACTTTCTCAATGAAATCATCATGGAGGTGTTGCTCAATTTGTTCTCTTATCCTTTTTAGATGGTCAAAGCCCTTCTCTAAAGCAGTCATCGTATCTTCTTCACCATTATGCCACCTTTCAAAAAAAAATCCAAGAAATTTTTAAGGGACGTAATGCTTTTATAAGGAAGACGTAATGCTTTTATAAGGAAGACCATAACACCACATCCAAGCAGCCTCACTCGGTGTACTAACAAATGCCCGCATCTTATTATCTTGATGAAGTATGTTGACATCATTTACCAAAAATGAAAGAAAATACATGATCTGACAGACAGTTGAATCACCATTTCCAATAAAAATAGGAAGCGGAACACTTCCCTCCTTTGAAAAGCATGGCTCATGGTTTGGAAATCCAGGGATGCCTCAGAAGTCAATGGGAGGATATGCATTTGAAATTTCTGCTCTGGATTCTTCGTCATCCGTAATGGTTACTAATAGCACATATCTAAGTTAATCATGCATTCCAAACTGGACTGGAGCTATCAAACACTGTGATCATCTACAAAATCAATCTCAACAATTTTATGAGAACCAGGGTATTATCCCTTCAATGGAGTCGCCATGTGAGAAGAAAAATATGCATTATAAATTTATCACAAAAACTATTTTTGGTTTTCTTGTAAATTACAAAATAAAAAGGTGAGTGAAGTCGCTAGATGAATAATAAAGATCTACACTAAACATTCATCAAACAAAACAAAGCCAACATGAAAGAAAAGTCGTACTCCGAGAACAAAAAGACTTGTCCCCGGCAACGGTGCCAAAAATGTTGCGCCTAAAACACACTTAACCACAGAAAATCCTCCCAACGGCTAGGTGTGTTCTTGAGGGCAACTATGAGTTTAGAACCCAATGTCACCTCGATTCCTAACTCCTTTGTTTAGACCCAACTCCCTAAAGGTCAAGGGGTCAAGGGGGCTCATCCCTACTTACTAAGTTCTTTTTTGAAGAATGTTTTATGGGTGTTGTAAATTACAAAAATGACAATCAACGTGCAGTGATGCAAATATTTCAATGTCAAGCAAACCCGTTAACAATCAACCAATAATGTATGAAAGAGAGAAACAATCAAATAATCAAAAAGACCAGTGTCGTCTCTACTCGAGCTATGGAGTCACAATAATCAACTTCAAATAATTTTCCTAAAGCATCAACTCATTTACTTTAACAAATATACAAGAACATGATGACTTCCAATAAATGAGTAAGTTAAAATAAAGTGATTGTAAAGTAGAAAAATGTAAATGATTGTAACAATGTTATGCAAGTGGTCTTGTAAGTTTTAGTAATGTTTATGTCTCTCTTTGACTTAGGGAATTAAAGTGTTTGTTGAAAAGAAATGAACTATTCTAGATGTCTACCCCAAGAGACTATCTCCTTCGATTAGAGAGAGAATGTTGAGTGCTCAACATAGGAACACAAGGTTCCCACCTAGCTCTACGGGTCAAACTCGAAACTTGCTGGGTGCTCAACTGGAGGACACAAAGTGCCACGAAGCCCCCTACGGCCTCTACCCCACTAGCACCACAAGTCAAGCCTCTTTTTCTCCTTTCTAATGAAGATACCTATCTAGGTGCCTATTAAACTAGCCAACACAAATCTTTGCCCTTTCTCATCACCTTAGATCGGTTGTGCCAGCGGGGGAGAGGATACAGGGAAAAAAAATGGGGCTTGTGGTAAATTTTATCCTTAAAGCAAAAATTAAACAAAACAAGCCAAGCGCGATATCACAACGGAGGCAAAGTCTACTCGATTGTGAGGTGCGAACAAAAGGAAATGAGCAAATACTTGAAATAAAAGTGCTAACCAACGCAATATTGCAAGGATGACAAAGCCAAATCACTTACAAGGTGCGGGGAAAAAAAATTAAATAAAGCTAAAAAAAACAAACTAATCCTAGCCAATCAATCCACTTTCCAAATGGAAAGGATGGGGAAAAAATAAACTTGCGGATATGAAAACTAATTACTCTAGCCCTTCTTCAATTGCTATGCAACGATAGGCAAGCCCAACTTTGTTTGCATGCAATGGATGGCAAATTTCAAAAAATAACAAATGCGAACCTAGCCACACAACTCTCTTCCTAAATAAGAGATGGGGCAAACAATTAAAAATAAATAATGAAAAATAACAAGTCGTAGCCCCTCTTCACTTTGCAGCACAAGGGTCGACAAGCCCAACTTCCTTTGCATGCAAGGGATGGCCAAAATATATACCTCAAATATAACTTTGAAAATCAAACAAAGAATCAAGTCCAAGAGACTCTCTTGAACTTGTAACAATGACAGAAAATTGAACACCTTTAGATAAGGAAAAATGAGAATGAGAATGAGGACTTGACCACTTTGAGGCAATGGGTTTTGAAGTGGTGACCCTTGGGGGTTCTTTGCACTATTTTATGCCCAAATTTTGACAGAGTTTCCCCTTGCAAAACCATAAACCTGCAAAATAAACAGCAAGCGAAAAAATGGTAAAAGATGCCCCAAATCACTTTAAGACATCTTGCATACAAGTGTAAAAATTTGCTCAAGATATGTAATAAAACTTATTGAATCAATGGCTTCAAATAACTTGTAAAATGAGGATTTAAACTAAGCTTGAACATGCATATAAAGATAATAAAAAAATGCATAAATTTGTTTTTATGAAGTAAGGAGTTAGTGTGCTCTTTGCTCTTCAAATGGTTGAAGAAGTGGGGCATCTAACCAAAGAATCCCACTATTTAATCCAGAGCAACTTGAAAGATAAGCTAAACAAACACAAAGAGAGGTGAGATTCTCACAATGATTAAAGAAATCAAACTATTCAACCAAGAAATGCTTGAAGTTCTTGAATGCAAGAGAGAAAAAACTCATAAGATCTACACAAACTAAGAAGATCTTACCAAGGCAAAACAGTTTGCCTCTTTGGCCTCACTTGTACTTGAAAAAACTCAAGAAAACGGGAGCAAGTCACCACCAAACAACACAAGATCTCGTCCAAAGCTTTTATTAAAAATGCCCAATGGCTGGAAATTACAGTAATCTCAAAGAATGAGAGCAAAATGGAAAGAAGAGAGAGCAAGAGAGTAAGAGCATAAGATATGTTAACCCAAATGAGGAGGGGAAACCTCTTTAAATAGGAAAAATGAAAGAGAGAGGCTCTTTGCTTGCTAGACAAGTGTCACAAAGGAGAGAGGGGGGCGAATTTGCTTGAGGAGGGAAAAACCATGGTTTGGGATCTCAAATATGGGGAGAGAAACCCTCAATTTAATGCTTTTAGCCTTATTGGTATGTCAAATGGAGAGGAAACCACCATAGTGGGGCCCTTTCCATTGACTTTAGCCCACCCAACCAATCAAAGAAAGAAGGGGGCACCCCCTAGAGTCGACAACTCAAAACTTGTTACATACTTGCTTTTGGGGGGGGGGGGGGGGTTGCTTTGGGTCTTAAATTTATCTTAGGGACCTAATATAAACGTTAGAACCTTTACTTGACCACCCCAAGTGACTATAGTCACTTTTCCAAAATTTGGCTCTCTAATTAATTGTCAATTTTCCTGATTTCTTTGATTGACTTTGGAAAAAGTGAACAAAACCATAGTAATACTTATCTGAATGACTTCAAACTTGGCCCAAGAGTGTAGGGGGTCTCATGCCATTTGTCTTGAGTACTCATACCCCTATACAACATTAAAAATACCCCTATACAACATTAAAATGGACCATGTAACCCTCTTTTACATTACAACAAATTGTCCTGATTGATAATTTTTAATCACCAAAAATTAAAAAATCCTAGGCAAAACTTAATGAAATTTCGTAAGACTCTAGATAATGTCTAGCATGGTAATATAGAACATTCCTAGGCCCCAATCGCCCCATGGAATCGATCACTAGAACACCTTTCACCACTTTGGAGGTATATTTTGAGTGAAAAACTCAAATAATTAAAATCTCTAAAGAGAGATTTTAATTATCCAAGTGAAAAAATAGTCGATGAAAGGACTTCCCTAATGACTAAGTCTTAGGTGATTAAGTTACAAAAAACTAGACCTTTATGCTAACATATCCTTACAAAATACCTCGCAAAGGTACGAAAATTTCATGGAAAAAAGAAGAGAAGAAGAGTTGTCTCGCTTGATATAATCATTAAGTACTTCATTCTTATCTTCAAGGCACGTCCAACATGTGCACGGTACATCGTTGTCCACCTGGCTAGTTTTGGTGGTCAACACTTCTTCTTCTTCTTTTGTTGCTTCTGCAGCAGAGGCCTGAAATCTTCTTTTGAGTTTCTTCTTGGTTTGCCTACAATCCTTGGCAAAATGTCCAAACTTGTGGCAATTATAACATTCCACTTTTGACATATCAGAGAACTTACCGTGAGGTTTCTTTCCCTTCTTTTGCTCAAGGGAGGGCTTCTTGAACTTCTTTGTCTTCGTTGCAAGCGCAAGATTACCTTCCTTGATTACCTTACCTGAAGTTCTTCCCTCTTCTTCTATGCAATCATGCCAAAGTCTTTCAAAGCTTAGCTGATTCTCATGTCCACTGACACATGCCATGAACGTTTCCCAAATGCTTGGGAGACCATCAACCAAAGTTTGCACAAGGTCATCATCATCAACAGTAATACCAATAGCAATAAGTTGATCTCTTACCTATGCAATCTTCGTGAAGAAAGAACCAACCGCCTCATCCTTGTTCAACTTCAAAAGTTCGTAACATTTTCTTTAAGACTCTCTTTTGGCTAGGAGCCTTCTTCTCATACAAGTTGGCCAAGGTGTCAAAGCATTTTTTGGCAGTCTTCAATGCTGTGATGTTGGACATCACAGTTTCTATGACAGAATCATAAATGATTCTTCTAGCCTTAGCCTGCTTCTTCTTGTAAGCAAGTCTGCCAGTATTAGATGTTGGCTCTTCACTGACAATAAACACAATGTCATCCAAGTCATTTTCTTCTAGAATAGTTGTCAACCTGGCCTTCCAGGAGTTGTAGTTTGTTGAACCTTGTAACTTCTCTTCTGGTCTAAAGATATTGACGACCATCTCTGCCACTTAGTCAAATGTTAAGTCTGCAAAACTTATCCCAAGGTCTAGAAGGACAAAAACAATCTCTCTTTATTGTGTCTTTACATACTAAGCTCTGATACCATGTTGAATTTTAGCATTAACATGAATACTTTTTAAAATTTGTAGATTAACATAAACAAATGACAAGTGCAGTAAACAACATCAATCACATCAACACATTGAACACAAGATTTTTCACTGGGGAAACATTTAAAGGACAAAAACCCCAAAAGCATTAGTAATTCATCTCATAAATTAGATGACTGAGTTTTTCAAAATTCCACAAACCCTAACTGGGTTTGTACCACTATTACACAAAATCAATTTGTTTTCACAAAAAAAGGCCAAATTGGTATTTTTACCAAATTAGGGCTTTTTGCCCTAACTTTCTCTCTCCTGCCCAAATTAGCAGGCTGCCTAGATTTCTAATTTTCCTGCCCATACCTGACTGCCCTGCCCTGTCTTTACTGTTGCCCAGCCTGCTGCCCGCTGCCCAAAATTTGTTGTCTATTGCCTGCAGCCTGTTCTGTTGCCCCAGTCCTGTTGTTGGGCAACCTGAAGGCTGTCGGCCTGCTGGCCTGCTAGCAGGCTGCCCGAAGGGCTAGCTGCAAGCACAACCCTCATGGGTCTGCCTGCTAGGCTACCAGAGGGTTAGTTGCAGGCTTAACCCTCACAGGTTTGCCTGTTAACGCTGCCCACGGGTGAAGAGGAAGGCTGAGCCTTCACTAAGGCAACCCGTGAGGAAGAGAGGGACAGCCCGAGAAGAGATGGGGCTGCCCCTAAACTTCAAATCTGCCCGGTGAGTAAAGGGGAAGGCCTGTGAAGAGATCTACTACCCGGATTGAGAGAGAGATAGGGTAAGGACCATAGCTAACGAAAAACAAATAAAACTTGCAGCAGCTGAAAACCCTAGCTTAGGGTTTATCAAAAAATAATTGTGAATGCCCTAGCTAGACTCATCCATACTAGGGCATCACAGTAATTGTCCTTCTCTTCAATAACCTATGAAATCTTTAGTTGGAGCAACAGTACCTATGGGAGCAAGTGTGTAATAATGAAATGGATTGATCTTCTTTTATATCCTTTGAGTCACATGTAAGTGGACCAAAATTAGAAAGATCAAAATAATAATATTTTATTATTTTCTAATTTTGACTTTTGCCTTTAGTGGTACTAAAGGTCTTTTTGCACTTTCACTTTTACACCTTAGTGGTGCTAAGGGTCTTTATGTATTTTTGACTTTTGCTTTAGCCTTCTTCAAGTGCCCTGTGGTCAATACAAGTGGTCAAGATAGTCTTTCATCACCACTCAAAGTACATCGTCATAAACAAAGAGAATTACTAATGCTTTTATCTCACACTCGGTGTGACACCAAGATCGGGTACTAAGGTGCCTTAACCAAGGGTAGCTAAGCATTGGAGATGATAGCAAATCCCATTGATCAAGTGTCAAAGTATCACACATGCCTAGACCCAATCTAGGGCTTATAGTGCCTTCCTGGTAATAGACAAATGCCTCAGCCATAAGCTGCATAATTTGACACTAGGTCAAATACTTGGTAACAGACCAAGCGCCTCCATTCTCCCAGAGAATGGCCCTCAGCCGTAGGCTGAGTCCCTAGTCTCGGACTAGGTGAATTCCTAGCAACTGACAAGGTGCCTCCATTTAAAAAAATGGTTGCTCAAATCTAGACCGAGTCTACCAGTGCTAGACTGGTTCCACATCGTTGTCTCGGACCAGATGTCACCATTCGACAAAATGGTCACTCAACTCAAGGTTGAGTCCCCGCAGTGATGGACTAGGTCCATATCGTGGTCCTGAACCAGATATCATCATTCAACAGAATGATCACTCAACTCTAGGTTGAGTCCACACCGTGGTCCCAAATCAGGGGTCTCCATTCTCCTAAGAGAATGGCTCTCGATGCTGCTCAAAAAAATCAACACAAGTGTTGAATGATCACGCAACTCTAGGTTGAGTCCACACCGTGGTCCTGGACCTGGTGTCTCCATTCTCCTAAGAGAATGGCTCTCGATGCTGCTCAAAAAAATCAGCACAATAAACTTGGGTTTAGATGGAAACATGGCTATTGAATGGAAAAGTTATATAAATAAGCTCTACGCATGGACCAAATTCACTATTCTGGTCAAAAAACGCAAGTTTGGGAGCTTATACAACTAAAATAGGTTTTTCATCCCTTGTAGAAGAATAGGTTTTTCATCCCTTGGGATATTGGTCTCAGACGAGGATGGTGCAGTCCTAGTTGGTGCTCCCTTTGTAGAACCGATGCAAAATCGATAAACCATCTCTTTGTATTATGTCCTTACTTCAAAGAAGTCTAGAATCTTTCTATCCGCAAGTTAAATCCAAAATCACGTTGGTCCAAGTATAGTTTAGACAATTGTGTTTTGGAGTGGGTAATAGATGCTTCATTTTCCAAGTTCAAATCCTTTCCTCATCATATTGATATATTGTTTGGTGGGCACATAATGTGCTTCCTTCCAAGACAACTTTGTCTCAACAAAAGTGAAAGCCAGTCTCGACGAAAGTGAAAGCCAGTCTAGTGGAAAAAGTCACTATTGAGCACAAGATAGAGCTTAAAACAAAAAATCCAAGACTCCCAATCATGCCTCAGCTGAAACCAGAATCGTTACTTCTTTATCAAGTGTGCTCCAGGTCTTGGTTCTAACACAAACGCTGAGCTACAGCAATGTCTGCATTAGAAAGCTTCAGGTGTTGGGCAATTCTAAAATAGTTATTGACTGGAAAAATATCTGCATTTAGATAGAATCTGTCCATATGAGACACCTTATGCAAAACATTATGGATTCCATTTCTTCCTTCAAGTGGACGTCCTTCACTCATGTTTACAAAGAATTGAATGCATAAGCAAACAATCTTTCTAAACATATTCTTTTGTTGGATGAAGGCTACTTTGTGTTCTATAAATTCTTTGAAGAAAGAGAGAATGAGTCCACGGAGTTCCATTTCTAAATCCCTGTTGTTTATGATGGATATTTATGTGGTTATTGTGTTTAGTTTTCTGTTTTGCAATACACTTTTTGTTAAAAAATTGATTTGGAAATGATAGTCTCCTTTTGAGCTCAAGACATATGAAGTTCACAGTGGTTTGTATGATATCTTTTAAAGGTTGAAGGGCTTTTGTCCTCAAGGTTTTGAACTACAGACCTTTGCAGATCCTGATTCAGATAAGGCTTTTAATACCTCAAACTGATCCATGTATATTTTCTCTTGAATGTTAATGTTTTCTTTTCCTTGGGAAAAAAGAAACTTTGAAATACACAAAAAAAAACTCTCGAAAAGTATTAAATATAGACTATAATGTGTTATAAAAAATATTAAAGAGAGACCAAAAACCTTATGCTATATATACATTTTATGCAAAGACCAAAAATAGTAAACCCTGAATAGGAAAGGAGGGACGATGTCCTATCTTAAATGAAAAATGATAACATGGGTTTTGTACAAAAAAGGCCCTATACCCTTTACTTCAACAAAAATATTCAACAACACTCCTTCGCCTACCTTTACCTACAATGACCCTAATTTTTTTGTAAACACACATTACATAATGTAGCAGAAAATAAGTTAAATCAACACCACATACCTTCTCATTAGCCTCCGCTTGAACCCACCCCACCTGTGGAATCTACATCACCTGGACTCTTTGGGCCTGCCTTAGTTCCCCACGCACTGCACCCTACAAAAACACAAAAATTTCATGAGAAATATTAGCATACTGTAAATTATAAAAAATATTAAATAGAAACCAAATATTGTATGCATAAGCACATCTTTGCCAAGACAAATATCTCAAACCCTAAATATAGGTAAGTAAGAGAAAATGATATAGATTAAGCCATACATGTCTTTAAATAGCCTTCGCCTACACCCAATTTGCCCATGGAAACTGCATTAACTGGTTTAAGACTACTTTGATTAACCCCACCCATTAAACCCTGCAAAGACCCGCAGGCACCTACGGACATCAGATAACAGAAAATGGCATTAAAGCATAGAATGGACAGATAAAATGCACCTAACCGAAACCCTTATGTTTAAATAGCACCTGGTCGTGTATTATTTAAACGTTTTCCAACGCTTCTGTACCGCCCTGCCCTCAGTTAATGGATGAACGGCGCTCCTTTCCTTGCCAGCCCGCCCTCGTTTTCCAGCGCTCCTGTCTGATCTCCAATCAATAAAAGAAAAAGAGCTCCTCAAAAATGGTTTTACATGCATTCTTGCTTTCATGGCTTTTTCAATACAGCCGTTACTTAGTTTTTTTCCAGGAGAGTATACAGCCGTTACTTATGTTCTGATAGCAGGAGGGCGATGATCTAATTTCGAATTTTGAAGGGCAACAAGAGCTCTATCAAATTTTGACAACGATTCGTTTATCAAAACATTTGTAAGAGAAGTGCCGTTATCGAATTTTGAGAAGCAACGTAGCCTTGTAAAAGAAATTGTTAGCCCGAACTAAAGATTAAAAATGTATTTATTGTGGTAAAATAAAATCAAGGATAATTCTAGTTTAGTCCCACATAATGATTAAAAACTGTATTTATTTCAAGCGTCGGGAAAGATCAAATTTTCTTTTTTTTTTCCATAGAAAAAAATCGTAACTTTATTAAAAAGTTACATTCATCAGATAAACCACTATCTTTATCAGATCAGTGTCCATTTCCTCAAAATGTATAGCACAAAAAATGCATATTACAATAGCTAATATTTGATTTGAAATCAAATAATATCGCCCCACACATTCAATAGATAGCTACACTACCTTCAAAAAGAAAGTAGTATAAACCTATTCATTACAACCAATTGGCAAGCATCAAAAACTATGATAGATTTGTATATCATCTAATTCAGTTTTTATATAAAAAACATTCAAATCACTGTCAAACAAAAACTTATGAGTGTCATATACTGTCATATAACTGTAACCATAAACAAGAAATCATCAATATGAGCCTGTCCAGAAAAGTTGTATGAAACTGTCACTGTCCACACTGTTCAGTAAGAACTTATCTATCCCAAGAGTATTGTCCAAAAACTAGCATCAAATAACGGACTCAGAAAACATAGTCAAAACAACATCATTAACTGTCAACAAAAAACAGATGGATCAATGTAGTGCTCCATAGTCTTGGGAAAGATCAAATCTATCTTGGTGTAAACCTCTTATTAAGTATTGCACTAAAGGAGAAGACACATCTTTTTATTGAAGGTCCACATATAATATTTTTCATTTATGGTCGACAAAAAATATTTTTATTATTAATATTTAATATTATTTATGGCCAACATATAATCTTTTTTATTATTTTTTATTTTGTTAGGAACGAACATTACAACATCTTCCCCATACATGGTTTTAAAACCATGTGCAAGGACCTCCTAAAACGATGGATTGTTTAGGAGGCCTTGTACATGCTCTTAAAACCATTTGCAAGGCCCTCTTAAACTATGTACAATAAAACGTTGGGTTGTTTATGAGGCCTTGCACATGGTTTTAAAATCATTTGCAATTAAAACCATGTGCAAAACCCTCCTAAACCATGTACAATAAAACCATGGGTTGTTTAGGACAATACGGACCTTTTTTTTTTTGCTGATAATTCAATTTTTTATTTTTTATTATTTTGTTAGGTAGGAACATTACACCATCTCCCCCATATTGTGTTATTTGTTTGGCCGACATTTTAGGAACATTACAACATCTCCCCCATATTAGGTTGTTTTTTGCCCTGCATTTATTTTGGTGGATAATTAAAATTTTCTTTTTTATTATTTTGTTAGTAACAAATGTTACGACATAATATCGACAAACGTTATAAGATCTTCCATGTAACGTACAAGATCTCCCTCATAGTGGGTTGTCGGCGCAATCAAGGTTAACTCTAGTTTTCAATGATTTCATCTTAGCTTTGAGTTTTGAAGAGATTAAAAAAAATTATAATTATTTAGAGTTGTGTACTATTTATTAGTCCCTCCCAAGGCAAGGATTATAGCAATCGATGAGTTGTGAAAACTATATTTTCTTTCTATTAATTTTTTATGGTTTTATAGTTATTTTATAATGTTTTCGTTAAAAATAACTATTAATTTTAATTTTTTTAAATAATAAAATATACTTTCATTTTTTAAATTAAAAATTACTATTTTTTTATTAGTTGTAAGGTTTGATTTGACCAAATAACCCTCGTTGGAGGTGACAATTAGTTTTTTTTCTAAATGTAAATTTATTTTATTTAAAAATAATTCTAAAATCATACACATTAATTATATTGATTATTTACAAATAGCAAAGCAGCATTGTACTTAGGCTCATTGATTATACCTAGGCTATGCTGGCATGTTCTATGTACCTATTATTTTACAAATACCAATGGAGCATTGATTATACCTAGGCTTTGCTAAAGCATCAATGGGAAACGTGGCGGATAATAATATTCCTTCGAATACTTTTAATTCTCTCGAAATTTGCCAAGATTTGATTTACCTATTAACATTATAAAACTAAACTGATTATTAAAAAACTTTGAGTATATTACTTTGAAACTTTGAGTGTATATGCTCTTACACTTTTAATTCCCTCGAAATTTGTCAAGATTTGCTTTAAATGAATTGAATTAAATAATTTGATGGCTCTTCACTTACACTTTTGATTCTGGTCAATATTTGATAAGATTTGATTTAAATGATTTAAATGAATTGAATTAAAGAATTTGATGGCTCTTTACTTACACTTTTGATTCCCTTGAAATTCAATAAGATTTAATTTAAATGAATTGATTTGATTTGGTAATGGATATTAAATTCCAAATTTTGACATGATCGGTGCTATATTTTTAATTTTTTTTATAAATCCTTTCCGTTATATTTATGCTTTAATATCCTATTATCATATCCATAGTTATACTGTTCATTGACATCTTCTTATCCTTTTATCACTATCCCTATGGCTGGTTTACTACTTATCCTTTTATCACTATCCATGTGGCTTACTGGTTTATTGCTCGCTTGTTCAGTTAGTATACTATAGTTGTTTGGTTAACATCTTTTTACCCTTTATATTACTATCCCTGGGGTTTACTGGTTTACTGTTGGCTTGTTCAATTAGTTTACTATCGTCGTGGTTCACTGAGATTACTATCCCCCTCAGTGCGAGTCCCTGTGGTTCATTGAGTTACTATCCCGATCAGTTCTAGCTTGCTCGGTGAATGCTAGTTTGTTCACTGAGTTTAAGTCCCAAAGGTCATCCTAGTGTCAGAAGACAAACGCTTAAGGAAAAACGCTTGCTAGAGGAGAAACGATTGCAATGTTGGGATAAACGCTTGCTAGAGAACAATTGATGCGTTGGAATAGAACTCACCACTTTTGAATAAAACTTTTCATGTATGAAATCAAAAGCTAAACCCTCTTTAATTCCTATAGCCTTTCTAATCCCCCCCCCCCTGCAAATTCTATAGCCTTTCTAATTTTTCCGCTCTTGATTATGATTTATCATTTCTTTAAATAAAATATAAATGTTTGCCTTTTGTTTTCATTTCTATGTTGCTGGAAAGATCCCCGATTTTTATGTTCGTTTTCTTTCATAAGGAAACACCTATGTAGAGTTGGGCAAAATTAGTTGCAAAATTGGTTGTAAATGTACTCTATTCTATTTTCTTGGGCAAAATTAGTTACTTGTAGGGAAAATTTAGTTGCTTCTTACCATAAATGTATTATATTCTCTTTTTTGTTTTTTTTTCTCTTTTCTGGTTTTCTTTAATCTCTTTTCTATTATATATATATATATACTCTATTCTCTTTTTTGTTTTTGTTTTTTAATCTCTTTTCTGCTTTTTATGTTCAATGTAGTTTTTTCTTAAAAGAAATTAAATGCCAAGATTGAAACTTCCTTATGGAATACCAAAAAATTGATTATGTAACTATTCCAAACCCCTCACTCTCCTGCTACAAGTTCTCAAATCAGCTAAATTAACAGGTTGCCCTAGGCATGACCTCTGAACAAGGGAGAAAATTGTTGCATTCAAAGAATATATCAAATTACCATTGTGAACTGACATGTCGCCCTCTCGGACATCTTATAATTGAAAACAACAATCTAAACACCATAACTACTAGAACTTATTCCTGCAAACCCTAGCTAGACCAATGAAGCCCATTCGCATGCCTCCAACTATCCCAAATCCCTCATTTTCAATTTCATCTTTAGATATTTGTTTTATTACATGAAACCTTGCAGATACAGAACTAAATCAAATATTTATGAAGACCAGGGCCACACTTCTCAGAAAACCCTAACACGCCCTGAAATTTAAATTTCCATGTATATCAAGCTTACTCAATATCAAATTACCCGGTTGCATAGAGATGCCCATTAATGGTTTTCCTATCTATCATGTGCCAATGAAAATCCAAATGTTGCCTGAAATTTAAGTTTCACGGTCTGCACCTTTTTTAAAATCGAATTTCTCTCTGTTTTTATATATACTATAAATCAAATTTCTCTGTGAAATTTTCAATATTTAGCTCTTTACCTTTGTAATTTCTTCATGATTAGCTGTCATTCATTTAATCAGAAAAGGCCGTGAAACTGAGTTCGAATTTGCACCAATTATGATATTGAGCTCTAATCAACACACCATGTCAAGTCCTTGAAGGCACACCTGACTAAAGAGAAATTACAGCCTAGCTAATCGCCTAATTTATTCATACATAGCTACCAGTTATTTTTTATATATATTTGTTTCTTATAATTGTCTATTTTGAATTTGAAATCTAGATCCCAATTTTTAAAATATAAACACATGTTAGTATAAAGATACCTACAAACTAAACCCCAAATTTTAAAATATAAACAGCTATTAGTATAAAGATAACTTCACTACATTTGTCGATTAAATAATACCTAATTCCAAGTACTTCGAGTTCTTCATGTTTGGAGAACATAACTTACAGTTACATCAATGAGTGCTTAGGGTTGATATCTACTTTTTTTCCATTACTGAAATGCTTAGGGTTGATATCTACTTTTTTTTCATTACTGAAATGTAGGTGTCATATATGGTCATGGATTTTGATCCTAAGTTGGTACAATGCTACATACTACCCCAACCACACAAACTACAAGAGAGCCCCACGTGGATATCTACTTCATGAACATGATGGCCGGTAAAATTATTTGGCATCAACACTTGAGATAAAAACCTTAGGTTAACCTTAATCCCAATCATATTGACTCAAGTCATACTGGTATGGTTGTTTAGAACCGCCAGGAACAACCCACTCTCGACATGTGGACTACGATCCAACTTCTTCTAATCGGGGAAAGCAGTAGCATACAAATCAAGGCCAGGAACCACACAATCCTGCGTAGTTAAAGCATGGATTACATTACTTGTAGCGTTCTTGGAACCAACTGCTTTTGATTCATGGTGATGGGATGTCACTATCTGGTATGTTCATAGAAAGTATGTGCAACATACCTTAAATTTTTTCATTGTCTTTGGAATCTTAAACGTGTGAAACATGCTCTGAGCGCTACATGGAAGACTATGAATCCAAATTGCTCTATTGCTTGCCTATTTTCCACTGGGGATGGTGGTGGGAAGCAGAAACTTGTAGCCATTTTGAGAGGATGTCGAACACTAAGAAATGAAATGAACCATTACAAGAAAAGAAATGAAAAATATCTTGTCAAGCCTATCAACTTAAACGGTCCTTGCTAGGCTACCAATTTGACCGTCCAGGTATAAATAATACACATCTTTTCATATGAGCACTACTATGACGGTATCATCTAAACCTGGATCTCAATTTTGTAAATTTTCTCCTCAATGCCTCATAGACTTTGTCGTACGTGAAGTCTAAACTGTAAAACATATATAGGAATCTATCTTAGGATCTCGGAGGATCAAGAATAAGGACAAGATGGATGGATAAGTTTTTGCAGGGTAAATCTTTGCCTTTAGAAGATGTGAAAGATGTGAAGAATAATAAACTACAGGGAATTAAAAATAATCATAAAATAGAGTACATTTGTTTTTTTTTAACTTACTTTTCTAGGAGCCGGGAATTGATGTATTGAGCAGTCATATTGACCTTTATTTTACAATAATTTTTTATTTTTTTTAACAAAAGTGGTTATGTTATATTGTAGGGCTCAGCGAATAAGTGCTGAAAAGGGAAAATCGTTACAACAGATGTCATAATCCCAGCTTCTAATAGTCAGAAAGCCGACAGCGGGACTAAGGAGGAATATCAAAGCTGACTACCTTATTAATAACAAGTTCATGAAGGCCAACAGCCATAGAGTTGTTGGCATCCTTGTCTGCCAAATCATTAAGATTCCGGAGAATATGGAAATTTTTTATCTTGCTGAATGGTTTGATCATGGTTCTTATTCTCTTTAACATTCTGGTTAATCGATCATTCTTACTCCTATTACCCTCATTCAGGGCCTGAATTATTAACCTAGAATCACCAAAAACAATAGCTTCACCCACTCCCTTTTTCTTTAGCTGGGTGAGGCCTTGCCAGAGTCCGTAAGCCTTGGCCATATTGTTGGAATCATAGCCGATATTCCAGGAGTATTCAGTCACGATTTTCCCTCCAGGATCCATTATAACTCCTCCTCCTCCTGCTCTTCTCGGGTTCCCTTTGGAAGCCCCATCGAAGAAAAGCTTAAAAATATTTCTTTCTCTTAACCAATTCTCAAATTGCGTCTTGTCCATTTTGATCTCCCAGTCTTTCGGCTTAATATCAGCCAAGGAATTTACTCCTTTGATGTTGAGGTTTTGGAGCCAAGTTCTTTCTTTATTGGTCAAATTTTCTTTATTGTCTGGGATCTTGGAGATGCTAACTACCTCCTTGAACAGAGCATTGATTTTTATTGCGATCTTCCAAGCTGGCTGGTTTATATCCTGAAATATTCTATGATTTCTTTCGATCCAAAGACACCAACAGATAATTTTGGGGAGCTTCATCGAACAGGCCTTCAGACCTTTTTTGTTAGTGAGCTCTCCCTGGTAAAGACTATCCCAGCCGAGAAAACAATTATGGATTCTGTCTGGTAGATGAATTATGTCTCCCCAGCGATTTAGCACTTCGTTCCAAACCGAGGTGGCATATGAGAATTTTAAAAATAAGTGGTTGATATTCTTTGCGGCATCCGCACAAAGCGGACAGTGGAAAGGCCCAGCAAATCCCTTCTTGATCAGATTCTCCCTCGTGAGAATTCTCTCATGCAGCAGTGTCCAGATGAAAAGATCGATCTTCGACAACGTTCTGGTGCTCCATAACTGATTCCAAATTTTTGGATTGGCCTGCACATTAATCTTGGTAGCATATCGCCTGTATCCTTCGGATGAAGTATAATTGCCAGGACCCCAACCACGGATGTCTTTAGTGATCTTGGATAAAGGGGATTTCCCTGCCAAATGGATTAACAACTGATTCCCCCCCCCCCTCTAAATCGACAGGGCACATTGGTATTTCCCATCCAGCCTAGCGATAGGGGGCTTCAGTCCTCCACGATGAGATATCCCAGACGGTTAGAAGCTCCTTCGATTCCATCCAGCGCTGGAGGTGAGTGAGATTTGGTGGCTCTATGTTGAAAATCACGTCCTGCCAGACTCTGACGTTTTTCCCATTTCCCGGGACCCAGTGCAGTTGTTTCCTGAAGAAAGGAAGTGCTCTGATACACAGTTTGTAGGCTAGAGAACCTTTTCTTATTGCTCGATCCCCATCGAGGCATCTGAGGTGCTGCCCAGGAAAGTACTTGCCTCTCAAAACGCGACTGCACCAGGTCTGGTTGGAGTTAAGCATGCCCCAGAGCAGCTTGGATCCCATGGCTAAGTTCTGGATTCTTAAGTCTTTGATATGGAGGCCTCCTTCAGCTCTTGGGAGTTTGACAGTTTCCCAATTTACTAGGGCCATTCTTTTACCTCCATTATCCCCCCTTTGCCAGAGAAATGATCTGATCAAACCTTCTATCTGAGTGATAATTTTAACCGGAGCCAGGAGTAATGAACATTGGTAAATCATATAACTATTCAGGATTGCTTTAATGAGGATTACCTTCCCTGCTAGATTAAGCCAGGCAGTGCCCCAGCTAGTGATTTTCTTTTTGATTTTGTCCACAATTGGAGACCAGGCAGCACTCTTGGAGTTGTTTTTGAAAATAGGGACCCCTAGGTAGGTGAATGACTACCAGGAGACAGCTCCATCCATATTGAGAGCCCGGGAGATATCGAGCATGTCCTTGGGATTAATATTCCAGCCATAGATTTGGCTCTTCCTTAAAATTAAGTTTGCTACCAGAGGCTAGGCAATAGCGATTGATTTCATTCTTGAACCGGTGGGCAATTGTCTGGCTGGCTCCTCCAAGCACGAGAGTGTCATCCGTGAATTGTGCATGGTTAATGTCTTTGGAGCCTCTAGCCATCCTGATACCAGGGAGATCCTGATCGAGCCTGGCAGCTTCCAACTGGAAACTAAGAACAAAAGCCTGAATGGCATAAAGCAGGGGGGAGAGCGGGCATCCTTGCCTCAGACCTCTCGTGGCTTGGAAGAAGGGCCCAGCTCTTCCATTGACTAATGGGGCTATCCAGGGGGTACTGATACAGGCCTTGACCCAGCTGATAAAGTCAGAGGTAAATCCAAATCTCCGCATGACCTGAAATAGGAAGGGATGGCTAACTCTGTCAAAGGAATTTGCTAAATCGATCTTCACCACCATTCCTTTGTCTTCGTTCTTCAGGCTAGAATGGATAGCCTCTTGGACTAGGATGACGTTGTCCCCGATCTTTCTTCCTTTGACAAAGCCACCTTGGTTCTCCGAGACTAGATAAGGCAGGATGTTTTTTAGTCTGCTCGCCATGATCTTAGTGATTATTTTATAGCCAATGTTGCACAAGGATATTGGCCTGAACATGTCGAAGGACTTTACCTTCCTCTCTTTAGGAATGAGGGCCAGGAATGCTGAATTGGTACTTCCTCCTATTTTAGTACTTCTCTGGGATTTGGAGATCATTTTGAATAAATCCTTTTTGACAATCTCCCAGCATAATTTGATGAAAGAGGCGTTGAATCCGTCAGGCCCCGGGGCACTGTCCTCTTCCATGCTAGCAACTGCTTTCTTTATTTCTTCCATTGTAACGTTCTTGATCAAGTTGACATTATCTTGGTTCTTCACGGCTCTGGGGACGAGGTTCAGAAGCTCAGCACCTTCCAGAGTTGGCTGGGCCGTGAACAAGTCATGGAAATGCTTGGACGCCTCTATTTTAATAGCTTCATAATTGGTGATCAGCCTATCAATGGTCTGGATTCCGGTCACATGGTTGTAATTCTTTCTCACCTTAGCCAGTTTATGGAAGTAGCTGGTGTTTCTGTCACCGTCCCTTAGCCATTTACTCCTGGATTTGGTCTTCCACCAGTCCGACTCTTGCCTGCATGCCTTGTGAAGGTCTGCTTGCAGTTTGATCTCTAATTGGATATCCTCAGCAGCCATGTTTCCAACCTCCATTTTAGACTGATGGGTTGCCAGCGCAGTGGCTGCATGGGTTTTGGCTAGGCCGGGTGGGGGAGTCAATTTGGCCCACGAATTTAGTTTCTTTTTAACTCTTCTTAATTTCTCCTCCCAGATGTAGAAGGGAGACCCAGTGACCGGGAGGGCCCAAGTCTCGGTAACAATCTTAAGAAAACCATAGTTTTTGGCCCACTATGGGCTGAATCTGAACGGTATTGGCCCCAGGTTTTTGTCATTCTCCATCTCGAGAAGTATTGGTTTGTGGTCCGATCCTCCAAATGGAAGGATCTTAGAGGACAATTTCAGATCTAGTAGGAGGAAAGTATCCTGAATAAGTAAACGATCGAGTCTGGCAGCTATGTGCTCGGGCCCAGTCCTTTTGTTGTTTCAGGTATAATTTCCCGATGAGGGCTTCACATCCATGAGGTTCCATTCCAGGATGATGTCATCCACCATTTCTCCAATGGGGTCTCTGACTAAGGAGCCTCCTCTTTTTTCTTCTTGGCTGAGGATGACATTTAAGTCCCCAGCTAGAACAACGTTTCCCTGCAGATTGCTCCTTTCTTCACGAAGGAGGGTCCAACATATTTTTTTTTATGCATATGAGTTTGGAGCGTAAATATTATAAATTCTTACCTAGATGTTTGAAACTTTATGCCTCAATTGAGTGAGGATCCAGGAGGTGTTGTACCTGATGTCAACGGCCTCATACTTCGTGTCATCCCACAAGGTGCCTATGCCGCCGGAGGCTCCCCTAGAGCTGATGGCAGCTTTGCCTCTTTTCTTCCAGAATTTGGTACTAGTTTGGAGGAATGCGTCTTCCTCCATCTTGGTCTCCTGGATTAGGAGGATGTCTGGATGGTGCAAGGATGTTAGATCTGACATTGCTTCTTCCTTGGACTTGCTTCCGAGACCTCTACAATTCCAGGAGAGGACCTTCATTACTTACTTTTGGAGGTCAAGGGTATCCCTTTCTGGGCATGCCCCTGGTGGCGGGTATTCCTGGTATTTTTCAGCAGCTTTTCCAAGGTTTGCTGGGACCCTTGGAGTTTATCCTTGTAGGTGGCTTGTTCCCTTTCCTCTTTCTTAGATTTTCTGCATTTGGTTTTGGTTAGTCTGGGGGTGGAAATTTCTATTTCCCCTTCCTCTTCTTCTTCTGTAGATTCTGGTTCTTCCTCCGATTGGTCTGTGCTTTCTCCTAATTTTGTCATGAGAGTTCCTTCGATTTGATCTTTCCCTTTAGGGTTTGAGGTGGCTTCTTCGAGTTCCTTGTTGTCCCCACTGCTTGATTTCTCTTCTTCTTCATTAGTTTCTTCCCTTGCTTTGTTAGCATTGCCGAGGGTGGTTAGGTCTTGAGTGCGTTCAATGGAGTCTCCATTTGTTTCTCTATTTCCCACACCTTTCTTTGGCGCCTCGGCAGAGGGGTTTCTAGGTTGATTCCTGTTGACCTTATGCCATCCATCTGTCTTGTTTTGTTGGTTCTCTGGTTTCTTAGAGCAATTATGGATGAAATGCCCGTATTCGTGACAGCCTCTACACTTGAAGGGGAGTTGTTCATAGTCCAACTTTTGGAAATGTGCCCAGTTCCCGACTGTTAGCTTGATAGCTTCTGGCAGTCCGGCTTCAAGGTCTACCTCAACACATATTCGGGTGCAGGCGTATTGGTCCTTGGGACTGGCCATGTCGATGTAATTCCCCAGGGCGTTCCCAATAGCTTGAAGAGATTTGGGGTTCCAGCAGTGCATTGGGAGGTTGGGGAGTTTGACCCAGACCGGAACAAATTTGGGGATGTCCGCCTCAGGATCGAAGTCTGGGGTCCATCCATTGAGATAGAGTCCTTGCGGGCCCATGAAGTATGGCCCATTCCTGAAGATTAGTTATTTGTCTTCCTTGGATTCAAAATCGAAGAGGAAGTAACCCCTCCTGACGGAGTAAGAGGCCACATTTTTTGAGATCAGGGGCCTCCAGTTTCTTTGGATCCAGCTGTCTGTGGTCTTTGGCGAGGGCCAAAGCCCCGTGAATTGACCGATCAGGGCCTTGTCAGTAAGGGAGAGGGCAACCCGGATTGTTTCTTCCAGTGGGAGGGCCACTTCTGGGACATCTTCAATTCTCTTGACGAATTTCAGGGGTTCTCCTTTGCCGGATATGTGACTATGTGAGGTGATTAGCCGATTGAAAGCCTCCGAGCGTTCAAGGAGTGGATCCCTGCCCACCTTGGACTCCATCAGTGCCAACTAAGCTCAGGGCATGACCAGATCGGCCTTCCTTACGTGCCCGGGGTCCCTACAGCGAACAATCTCCTCAAATCGGTCAACTCTGCGTCCAAGCTCGTGCTGCATGGGGTCGCTGGTCGCTGATTTTCTCCAAGCTCGTGCTGCATGGGGTCACTGGTCGCTGATTTTCTCCAAGCTCGTGCTGCATGCATAAAATTTGGTCCCAGGATAATCTGAATGGGTGACATGATCTACAAATTTTTTTTTACATAAATAAATTATCATCTTTCAATATAACTTAATCTAATTTTAATTATTCATATTCTTGGCAGTCTATACTCAATTTAGCAATCTGCAACTATAATTTAAAATGCTTCTAACATAAAGTTGAAATTCTAGAATATTTAGACAATAGGCTTTACATGTGCGATTCTAATTTTTCCAGCTAAATTTTGGGAAAACATGATAATAATAAAAAATCTAAAAAAAAACGTCCATTTAGTCATTAAATTACCTGGTATTTAAATATTAATTTGAGCTTACAAGCTTAAAAACTTTCGATCATAAAGCTTCTCCTTCTCCCAATGCCAATATAACCTTCTAGTAAATAGATCTTTATCCAAAACGTTGAAATAAATTGTATGCATTCTGCGTTGTGAGGGCTATGACTTAGATCATGGTTTAAGAGTTGTTATGATCCAAACAGGCAAAATTTGCCTTTACCCTATGTCCTCTTGGAACCAATGTATGTTTTTTCGTTTGTTTCAGTATCATGCAAGAAGCCTGGAAAAACCATCAACAAACAATGGGGTTTGCGTGCCTACTAATGGACTTTTCCAAATGACGAGACATTATGTCTCTCACTTGCCCAACAAATGCTTCAACACCAAAATAGTCTATTTCTTAAGTCTTCCCCCACCATTATGAAGGATGCCTACATGCTTAGTCTAATTTTCCTAGGCGTGACCATGGCCATATTTACACACAGGAGAGAAAAACAAATATACCAAAACTAACTGGGGTGAGATAGGGCCATGTTGTTGGGAGGCTGCCTGGAGAAAACATCCAATAGGTGAGTCAAACCCTTCCTTTGTGTCGAAAGATAGCAATGTTTCCATACTTTGCAGCTCTCACACCAGGTCAAGGGACTAGCAAATACAAAAATTAAAGTAGTTGTTCATGTTGTTAAGTTGGCCCATGCTTCAGCAGGACTAACAACCCCAAACCCTTTGATCTAGGAAAACACTATCCTGGTGAATCAACTATCATGCTGGATGGCACAACACAGCACAGATTCTCCCCCACTCTTGGCGCAGTATGACAGCTCGGTTTTGGTGTAGCATGGATCGTCAGAACTGCTATGATTTAATAAATACTGCCTTACCACTGAAATTGAAAGGGCTTGGGCACTTAGACCATTCATTCTCTACCAACCAACCTGTTCTTTTAGCCTATATATATACTGCCTCAATTCTACAACGGGGGCCCATTCATCAGGAGGCCGAGCCACCCATTGAAGCCACGCCCAAGCATCCACTAGTTTACACACTATGCAACTAGAACTACGGTGGGAATTGCATGCAGCAAGAGTAGAAGAGGGTTCGCACCAAGTGGGATGGAAACCCTAACCAATTCAGTGAAATTCTATCACATTGTAAAAAAAAAGTATAGAAGCTATACCTGACTGCATTCTTCAACTAAATTCAATCAAATTGCAAAAAAAAGGTATAGAATTTGTACATGATTGCATCTTTCAGTACCTGCATTCTATGGAACAACCATGAAGGAAATATGTCAATCAAACCCAAGCCTAAAGTGGCCTTGAGAACAATCAGGGTAAGATTTTCAAGTATTATATTCGGTGCCAGGATTTTTAGGGTTTAAAACCGAATTTTCTCATTTTTTTCAATTCAAAGGATTTTGTTCTTGGAGCTTTGAATTTTCAGCAGTCTAAAGGTAAATTCCAGTGGATGTAATTTTATGTAACCACGAATGGGTGCATGCATTCGACACTTGTAAGCTTGTTGGTATTCATGCCAAAACTTGTAAGCTGCACATAAACCATGACACATGTATTGATTAAATAATATATTTTATAATTAAATAATAAATTTTATATAATGTAGTGATTTTGGCATCGTATACAAGCATTGACACATAGTAGTTGATATAATGTGTGGCATTGTATACAGACATTGAATGGCAAGCAATTAGTGTTGAGACGCATGTAATTTTATCAAACTATGGATAGGTGCATGCATTCGACACTTGTATTATTCATGCCAAAACTTGTCAGCTACACATAAACCATGACACATATATGAATGAAATAATATATTTTATATAGTGTAGTGATTTTATATACTTAGTGCTAGGGTTGATTAGTTGCGTTAATCATTTTTTTCCAATGTTATATAAACCAATTATAAATTTCGTGATGATCCAAACCGCTAATTGTAGTAGCAACTATCTTGTTATTATCAAGAAATGCTCAATACTTGAAGAATAAGAGATTTACAGGAGAGTTGTGCATTAGGGCTGGAATAATACCTGAAGAACAAGAGATTACACGAGAGCTGTGCATTAGGGCTGAAACGTGTACCTTGGACACTCTTCTTCTATGGGTTGTACTTTGGAGCATCTACAAAAATTCGAGGCGTCCTCTGCTACAATACAACTTTGCATAGAAGTCTTTTCCATTTGAATGTCGAGATCCAATTTGATCCAATTTCCATCTTGAGTGTTTATCAGTTGAGGACCATCTATTTTCCTGGTAAGCATTAAAATATAGTTATTAATTTCTCTAAATTCTCATTTTGTCATGAATTTCATATATGAATTCTTTCGTCATCACCTGCATTATATGCATCCACAAACCAATTATGCATTGTATGTGTTCATGCTACTAGTGGACAAGCTTCTATATGGGCATTTTTGTTCTGAGCTCTACAGTTTCATTCCCTTCACCATATGTTACTTAGCATAGTAAAGTAATCAAACCATTTTTCTCTTGTAAATAAAGCCAGCCTGAATTATAGTAAACTCTCGACATCCAAGAAGAATACATCAAATTCGATAGGGACATTCTTGCCCCTTGGGAAATCAAGGGGAATCGATTTTGAATAGATAGTTGCAGATAGGCGTTATAGCAACTTAGAACTGCATTTCTCTATTTCACTGGAGATTCACCTGTAGAGTTCTAACTTTTAATATCATAAATCTACTTGGATGATTGCATGCTACCGTTAAAAATCAAGCGCATGCACGAATACCGTTGATGCTTGTTCTTCCACCTATCATTTGTACATGCAACCCTTTTGGTTGATGCAACTTCTACTTCCATTAGATTGTTCTCTGATCGTACCCCTACTCAACAATAGAGTGTCGATTTTGGAAGGGAAATTGAAATTTAACTAGCAACAAAAGTCATGGTAATTAGTGTGGCCAAGTTTGCAACTGCCCCTCCTAAGGAACTTGCCCACAATTTCACACATGTTTGATCGTGGAATGCATAAACGCAATGTTAAAAATAAGTAACTAAGTATTTCCTCTTTTTATGAATTCTCTAGGATCATTTTGTATTGAAATCTATTTTTGAATCTAAGATCATTATGTAGTGAAAGATAGATTAGTTTACCTTTGCTTGGAAATATGTATCCTCCATAATATGGAGGAAAACCTTAAGAGCTACCGGCTGGATAATGGCTCATTGATCATCGTTACCCTTGAGGGAAGCAAAGAAGACATGGTTGTCAGTTTGTATATTGCCCTATCCATATTTTCTCTCTTCGACAATGAAACCTTCTATTTTATGAAATGAAGGGAAGGAAACATATGCAACGCCTTCATACTCATTCAGACTAAAATTATTCGAGTTGTTTACACGATGTAACTCCTCCCAACCCTTGGACAAAATTCCACATGAAAGAAGGAAAGTTCCAATATCCTCTCTATTTTAAAATAAGATCATGGTTTATAGATAGAGAACTTGGATACATAAATAGAACTGACTAAATCACGATTTAGGCCAACCAACATTAAGGGATTCGATTCCTGGAAGTGTTCTTTATGAAAAACATAATTGAGATTTAATCGTTGAAATCAGCAAGCCACTACATGCGTTTTTGTGTGGATTAATTCCATTTCCTCCCTTAATTAAAACAACAACACAAAATTAGTAAGCAATAAAAAATAATTTAAATAAAAACATGGTTGACATTTAAATAATTGTTAGAGATTTATGTACTTTGTTCCATTAACACTTAGTAGTAACAAAACATCTGAGTAAATGAAATAAAGAAGGGGCATGTATAACTAAAATCAAAGAGGGAAAGATGAAGTTTTGAGATGCATATCAGCATATTCATCTCGGATTCTTGTTTCCAATTACTTTGAATCCATTACAACAACACTGAATGTAAGCCACTGAATGTAAGTATGGGCATGCAATTAACTTCCAGAGTATCAATACTACTTTAACCTTAGCTCGAGCTAGCTTGCCTAATCGCATGTGCTCTTATCTTCTAACTCCTCCATGGAGGCCTGTGTATCAATGTTAGTTCGAACCATCCCTGCAAAAAATTGAACCCTAAACTTCAAAACATGCTGACAAGGCATTTCATCTATGAGAGTTATCTCTGTGATTGGGTGTATGTTGTGTGATTGGATGTATGTTGTGCTCAATCCCAGTAAAAAAGAAGCGGTGCTTGCATTGTCTTGGCATTTACCACATAAAAGGAAAAATACCGAGTACTAAAACCTCAGCTAAAATTCTTCCTTAAAATTGTTAGTTCCGTTTAGTTTAATTTGCAATTTTTAATACTAGATTACCTTTAAAAACACTTTGATTCTACCATTCTAACAACTTCATCAATTTTAACCAAAAATTAGTTGAAAAAATTACCGAAAAATGCCTTTTGAAAAGCTAATCCCTGCTTTACAAAAAAATGCCTATTGAAAAGCTTTGAAAAAATTACCGAAAAATGCCTTTTGAAAAGCTAGTCCCTGCTTTACAAAAAATACCTTTTGAAAAGCTGCAGAGCAGCTAATCCCTCTTTAACATTATGTATGATATATGGTGCATGTATTTATAAAATAAATCTTATTATTATAAAATAAATCTTAATATTCATGATACTATTTTTTCTTAATTACATATTATTAAGATATTAATGGGAAGAGTTAATAAAATTTAGTTTATTTTTTCTTTTTTGTTTTTGAAAGAGTTAGTCACTTTTATTTATTTGTTTTTAAAGGAATTAATTACCTAACACATAGTAATTTTTTTTTGGTTAGTTACACATTATTGAAATATTAATGGGAAGAATTAATAAAATTTAGTTTGTTTCTTTGTTTTTAAAGGAATTAATTACTTAACACATAGTAATTATAGTAACCATGAAAATTGCAATATTTCTTTGTCAAATACCTATGAATTGTAAACACTCTTTTTTGTTTTTTAAACAAACAAAACATTTTTTATATATATTTCTATTTATTTTATTAGTACTTAAATCTAATTAAAAGTTGAAATAAGTTAATAAGAATCACAAAGATTTGCAATATAAGAGTAAAGATGTAAGACATTTTATGATCATAAAAAGAAATGTAAACTTAAAAAGAGGCCAAGGGATGCCAATTTTTATTGAGGTGTTGTGTAGGTATGTTTTGTTCATGCCAAAATGGTTTTAGTTATCATCTATTGTTTTCAGGTTTGTAGTTGTTTCATATTTTCTCTCAAGGTTTTATCAACATTTTTTTACATTTATTCCATGAATTTGCTCCACGAATTACAGTGTATAATCATGTATATTTTAACAAATACAATATTCACTATTACATTATTTATTACATTATATTTACCAAATATTTAAATAAGAATTTGTTAAATATTATATCAAATAAAAAACCTATAGTTGATTCTTCTCACAAAATCTAGGTTTTTGCTTCTAGCATGCATAGAGTTCTTTTTGTTTAACCTATAGTTGATTCTTCTCATAAACTCTAGGTTTTTGCTTCTAGCATGCATAGAGTTCTTTTTGTAGTGAAACAATTAAACACGATGGAGACTTGGGACACATGTCACATAACACAAATATTACGTCCTTGCCATTAGTCCAATGTGGAGAGAAATCCATCTATAATAAATATCTTTACATACCACTAGAAATTAAATCAGTCAACCAAAGTTAGTTGTCATTCGTGAAGCACTTTGGGTCTCCACCTTCCAGGGTTGGTTATGTTGATGCCAACTTCTATAGGTGGGTCAACCAATGCGCAAGTGTCTAATAAAGTGGAAGTCCATCGAGTTTAAAATGCACTCTTAGACTCTTTGTTGTAGAGAAACTAAAGTTCGAGTTAGTGCAAGTAGTTCAACACCAATCCCCAAGCGAACCACCAACATACCAATGAAGACTAGTGCCAGGAGAACCCATACGAATGGGCAATGTATGACCTGCTTTTCTCGCGTAATGGGTAAATGTTCCAGTGCAGGTGGTTTGAATTAGCACAAATTTTCTCAGAATGGGTAATGTATGACCTGTTTTTCTCGCGTAATGGGTAAATGTTCCAGTGCAAGTGGTTTGAATTAGCACAAATTTTCTCTCTGCAAATTACAAAAAAACATTGAATTTACCTTGGTTAGAGCCTACACAAAATTGCCAAAGTGTGCAAAGACAAGATGTAATTCACTCACACTAATAACAATGAAACACCAAAGCAGAGAAATCTGGTCACATCAAAAGGATGCAATGCATGTTGTTAAAATAACCTTGTATAGGGCATCTAACAAACATTTATCTTTGCATTAACCTCCTTTATTTTGTTATAGGTGAAATTAATAAAAAATGTTTTTAGTATAAATTATGAGTCCTCGTCAAAGGCCATGCGATAACTTTTTAATTTTCTTGCAAAGTAAAATTAATTTTTTTTTTTGAAATGATTGCTACCATTCATACTGTAACTTCCACCTTCTTGTACAAAGAAATTGGTCTATTACTTCATTCGTGTGGAAAAAATATTACTTGGATTTTTGTTTTTTTAATTACTCCAGCAAGTGGTTGGTAAGGGCAGGCAGGACTCCACTAAGTCGGGTAAGTAAAGAAGGGTGGTGAAAAGGAAAGGCTGTTGGTGGCATGCAGTAGGTCACACAAAAATTCATTGTGTGGGCTAATAAATACAACTGGTCTAAGTGCCTACCCAAGCATGTTCGAGCTTTCTTGGCTCTGGTTTATGGGCTCTATTCAACCCCTGCTTTCTTGGCTTTGTAATAATATTAATTCAGTTTGATGCTCTTTGTGCAGCGCTCTCTCCCTGTTTTCGAGAATACCTATATTATGTAGCAGATTCTGCATCTGCTGTCTTATTTCATTTGGGTCAACAGGAGGCAGATGCTCCCAAAAGGAGTCCAAAAGCCCCCCTCCATGTGAACCCCCATCAAACATGAACACTTTCGAATTAATACCTCCACCCTTGCCCTTTTCTGTGCATCATAAGTGGAAACACGAGCAAATACCAAAATAAACATTTACATTTTGTCATTATCACTTAAACAAGTATTAATTTTTTATTAAAAATTAATAATAATTTTTAGTAAGACTTTTTTATTACAAAGATGAATATATTCTAGTTGGCCTTCATAAAACTCAACATCATCTTCAAAATTTGGTTTGAAGTTTTTTTTAAATATATAAAATATGCAGTAGTAATCTAATTTCAAAATATAAAAATGTTTTAAAAAATTATATTTTTTTATTTCTAGCCTTTTATCTATAGTAATGGCTTTAAATGTTTGCTTATTTGGTTTTAAATGTTTGTTTTCTGTTTACAAGTATAGAATAGATGATGAATGGATGATATGGCACTTTTTTGCCTAAGATCTATTAAAAACATGTATAGATCTATTAAAAAACTTGTATGCAAGAATTTATTGACATCTTTAAACATTTATTTAAATATATGAATGATTCATTATTTATGAATGTTGATTTGATTTTGTTTTGCTATTATCTTTTTCCCTCCCCTTGTAACTTTGCATCTTTTTTTAGATTTTAGCGGAGAATTCTAAAATCATAATTGTTTGTTGACTTCCAGGAAAGCACTTTGCCTCTTATTCAAGTGGAAGTTGATAAGAGAAGGAAGATCAATTATTCTTAGCAAAGTAACAAAGGTGCAACTTTCTGTCATAGATATCCTATACAAGGTACAAACATTTTTCCAAAGTGTAAATATTACTAATAAGTAGCTCTTTTCCTTATTGTGTATCCATACATATTTTTGTGTCTAAAAGAAATGAAACCCACTAAAACTCAAAATAGAAGAGAAGAAAAAATAAAACAAATTCATAACAATGATCATAGTATTAGTCAATGTAGGGAAAAAAAACAAAAGGTAATATCGAATCTCGAATATAGCAAAATACAATATCTAGAAAAAGAAAACAAAACTCAAAGAACATTTCAAAGTAGCACACACCATGAACATTCCATTGATACCATTTTACAGAAATACAACCTATATCATTTAGACAATTTTGCATATACAGTTGGAGATTGTCTATTTGATACTTTCCAAGTACCGTTGTATAACAGATATACATCTATAGAATTGAGAGAAGGTATAATAGAACATTTTGAGGTTTGTTTAGAAAAAAAGATAGCGAAGCACTTGTATCTTATCAACATGAATTAAATAAATATTCATTGATGGAAATGCATAATGTCAATGATCCGAAGATTTATTTGCAATGAATGTCAAAATCAGCCTCTACTACTTTGCCACTAGAACAACGAGACCTTTGGGGAGACATTTTCTACATACATTGGTTGTCAAAATGGTTAAACATACGAATAAGAGTATGGTCAATCACCCAAATGAATCCTTATTTAGATTTCAATTCATCTCTAAACAACAATACATATGATATATTGTTCCATGATAACAATCCTCTCGCTAACCATTTTGAGCCAATATTGTGCAAAAGCCAAATCAACGGCATCAATAGTCAACAAGACAAAGAAATGCCTACAAAACATGAAAACATAGAAGAACAATGGAAACAAATACAAATAAAAATGTTAGCTAATGGACTTAAACGAGTCCAAACATTCACTAGTGCTTATGGCGAAAGTTGCTGTGAAACCATTTGTCATTTAACAAATCATGAATATGATGTGCCTTGTTTGCGACGCATAGTGACACAAACTTTTTGCAATGCCGTAATGAAAAATGATTCTTTTTCAATTAGATGCATAGAAAAATATGTCAAAATTGAGATACAAACAAATGTTTAAAGAGTAGCTAATTGGCAAGGGTATATTGTGCATTTGGCACTTCCATATGAGAAAGGAAACATATAAGCTAGTCTTTTTGTTTCCAACTGGATAGCCTATATTTGGAACATAGAAATACACATATTGTCTGCTGAAACAACCACTCTTCTGGCTACATTCCATTCAGTGGAAAAAGCATCAAAGATATTTAATGTTATTCGATATCAAACAGACATATGGAATTTTTATTTTGATCCATTATCTCCTACCAAAAGAAACATAGAAAACAAAAATATGTCTCTACGAAGTCTTAAAAAAACGATTAGGAGCACAGTTGTGGAAAATCAAGAGATAGTGGGAACTAATCTAAATGTGGATGAAACAAAGAGGGCTCACATTAAGTTTAGAATTTAAATCATGCAAAGAAAGTAACAATATTGTAAAAAGAAAAAGGAAAGGGTTTTCTTATCAAAATAGGAAAAAACAAAAACAAACATCGATAACATTAGCTGAGCAAGAATTCAAGAAATATGTTGTTGACATGGTTATCTACAATTGTTCAGTTTGTAGTTGCACTTTCTTTAGAAAATATTTGGCATTGATTAAACAAATACGTACACAAGAAATTGAGATAGATAAAGAAAGAAAAACATTATAAAGGGAACACAATCGATGATTTAAAAAATCAATACAATTGCAAATCTTGTCAAAAAACTTTGTTGAATGATGAGATTCCCAAATTTGCATGTCCACAAAATATTAGGCGAAATCAGAACATGAAGATACTAAAGGAATTGAATGAACTAGAAGAAAGGCTATTATCATTGAGATTACCTTTCTTACAAATTAGAGAACTAGGAAAAAACATAGAGGACAACAACTAGGTCTAACAGGAGGTGTTATCAATGTGCCTACTGATACATCTCGAATTCAATGTGCATTGCCTCGTGACATAAAAGAGACTGAAACAGTTGCAGTGGCAATAAAAAAAGGCTATTTTACAAAAATGTTTATGCTTTCGGTTGCATTCGTGTACACATGGTCATAAAAGCATTGAAACAATTGTGTAAAACCATGTTTTACAAAATGGAGAAAGTTCAAATAAATGAAAATTGGAAACAAATGTTCAATGAAGCCAAAGATGCATTTGCAAGTGACTCTGATGAAGAAGTTGACAACAACATTGACGAAAACACTATAGAACCAGTAACAAAAACATTAGTACATATATTTACTGATTCACATAGCATATATGATCTTCAAACTAATCAAATAAACATCACACATGCAGAAGGTTACATGCCATTAGGTATTTTTCAAGATAAACATTATGAGGAAATGAGTTTTCCTACACTTTTTAATGGACAAGCCCAACTTGACGATATTACAAAAAAATTTACTTACCAAAAAATTGCTCAATGGGAATTACTACACAAAGACCATGACTTTGCCTATCACATCACACACTTGTTTTACAAAGCAGTTCGTATTGTTCTTAGGCAAGTTCTGAATTGCATTTGGATTAGGATAAGAAAAGGACAACTCAAGGGAAGAAAACTAGTAGCAAAAGATGTCAAATCAAGGCCAAATTTGGATTGTATACTAAAATCAGATATTGGTTACATGCAACTAAAATCAATACGCACATCACCGGATTACTTTCTAAATTTACGTAGAAACCTTTATGCAATGATACGTCAATTAGGCCCACCAACATTCTTCATATCCTTTAGTAGTGCAGAACATCATTGGAAACCGTTGATAGATGAATTGAAGCATAAAAAATCAAAAAACAAAGTAGCCATTGAGAATGACATACAAGAAGATGAAATTGAAACTTTGATAAGACATGATCCAGTAACTTGTGTTAGATATTACAGAAATAGGATAAATGATCTACGTCAACTAATATCTCATGATCAGAAATATTATGGCAAGCTGAAAGACTATTTTTTTGTAACAGAGTTTCAAAATAGAGGAAGTCAACATGATCATGGATTACTATGGATAGAGGATGCACCTATCTATGGAACAAGTACAAATGTTGAAATAGAGGACTTTGTAGATAGGTATTTGTCTTCTGACTCGAGAATACTTTCAAATGATTTGAAAACAATTCAACATCATCATCATACAAAAGCTTGTAGGAAAAGGAGAAATGCTCATTGTAGGTTCAATTTTCCCATTCCTCCAATGAAGAAAACAAGAATACTTGAACCAACAGAATTTAATGATCACAAGACAAAGGAAAATGAAAAATTGATTTTTGAAACTTTAGAGCATGCTAAATACAATGAAACAGACACATTTGATAGCTTCTTGAATATCTTGGGTTTGAAAGAAGAAGACTACATAGATGCCATTAGATGTAGCATAAAATGAAGAACAATTCTGATAGAGAGAAGACCAATAGACATATGGACTGATAGTTTTTGTTGTCACATTCCATAAATTTGGGATGCAAACATAGATTCCCAATTTGTGCTCGATTCATATGCTGCAGCTACATGTTGTAGCTCTTACATGACAAAACTTTATAAAACAATGACATCAATGTTTAAGCATATACGAGAAGAACACAAACAAACAAATGTTGATGTTGTGCAGACAATAACTAGGCTTGGAAAAGCTCTATTAAACTTGCAACAAATGTCTTCACAACAAGTTGTATACATTGTTCTATCTCTACCTTTGAACGCAAGTTCAAGAAAATGTATATTTATTAATACTTCACCCAAAGACCAATGTGCATTTATTTTGAAAAAAGCAAAAGACTTGCAACAACAACCAGATAATTCAGAAGATATCATATGTGCATCGATCATTGATTACTATCTACAACGCCCAACAACCATTGAACATATATGCTTAACAGAATTCGTGTCGAGCTATACAAAAAAATGAAAGAGATGAGGAAATAGCGATGCTCTATATATCATTAGATATGTGAAATATAGTGAACATAAAGACCCTAATAACTATTATAGAGAACAATTAATGCTATATGTCCCATATAGATTTGATGAAAACATCTTTAGACAATGATACTCAACTTGGAAAAATGCCTTCATAAGCTTGAAAGATATAATACATCAAAATAAACAAAAGTTCACATATTCTACAAATAAAGCATAGGGTGATCTTGATGATGCCTCAACCATGTTTTAAATCATAGATTATGAAGTGTTCAATAGAGATGCAACTAAAGAAAATGCATCAATTTTCAATGATATACTCTTGGATCACAATAAAGACTATGAACAATATAATATTAACATTGACATTCAACATTTCCAACACTTGAAAACAATAAAAAAGTCGTTCAATAGGCCGTATTATATTGTAAAACAACCACATATACTAGAAAACATATAATTCTTTGACATGAGAAGAAAATTGAACAAAGAACAAGCAACTATAGTGAAAGATATATTGACTAAGAAGAAAAAGGCATCGAACGAACCGATCCATTTGTTCTTGACAGGAGGTGCAGGAACTGGAAAAACATTTACTGCAATAGCAATTTTCCAATCACTTGTGCGCATGTACAATAGTAGAATTGAATATAACCCACTTAAATTAAAAGGAAGCATAACAACTTATACAGGAAAAGCAACATTTATTGCAGGAGGTGTCATGCTACACTCTGCATTCTACATGCCCTTTAACAAAGCAGAATATCTACCCCTTAGTAATGAAAAGTTGGATACAATAACAAAGCAATATGAACAACTTCGTGTTGTGCTAATTGACGAAGCATCGCTTGTTGGTTCAACATTCTTGTACCAAATAGACAAACGATTGCAAGAAATAAAACATAGCCCTACAACATATTTTGGAAATGTCGACATGATATTTTGTGGAGACTTGTATCAAGCACAACCAGTAAAAGACTCTTTGATATTTGAAACCCCAATGCTGAACAAACAAAAATTATCTTACAACTTTTGGCAATAAAAGGTAAAATGCTATGAATTGCACATGCCAATGCGCCAACAAGATGAAAATTTTATAAGAATATTGAACAAAATGAGAATGAATGAACAGTCTGATGAGGACATAGAATACATAACTCATCACTGTTTGAGATCACCTCCACTAGATCCATTATTTCCCTATTTATTTTACAAAAACAAAGATGTCCAAAGACATAATGAAAAAATGCTTTCTCAAGTTGATGAAGAATTAATTATTCTTCAAGCAATTGATGAAGTTGCAAACAATCAAGAAAACTTTCCAGCTTACGACAAGACAACAACATTGCCATAAAAAATTCTAGTTAAGAGAAACATTCTAGTTGAACTACATGTTGGCAACTACAACATAGAAGATGGCCTTGTTAATGGTGCTGATGGAGCAATGAGAAGTTGCTCGTATAGTAAGAAAGAAATGGATGTTATTTGGATAGAGTTTGTTGACCCAGCTGTTGGAAAGATGCAAAGAAAAAAGTTCCATGAATTATATGACAACAATATTTCACCAAGTTGGACACCAATATTTCGTGTTGCTAAACCATTACCATGTGCTAGAGGAAATACCCAAACTACAATACGAAAACAATTTCCTATACAACTAGCGTGTGCTAGAACAATACATAGAGCACAAGTATTGATTCTAGATAGACTTGCATTTAATCCAATCAACATTAGGGCACATGGATTAGTATACACGGCGTTGTCACGAGTTAAATCCATGGATTCATTATTTTTAGTCGGTAAGTTATCACAACAAAAAAGTGACAACAGAAATAAAACGATTACTTGTACATGGTTCATGGAAATTGGATTATGTACATAGTTCAATTACATGTTCCAACAAAATTTCAATCGTAACTTTGAACACACGTAGGTTATATGCGCATATTGATGACATTCTACAAGATGAAGACCTTATGAATAGTATGATTATCTATTTTCAAGAAACACGAACAGATTTCCCACCAAAGAAAAACAAAATTTTGAAATATAACTTTAACACAACATACTCTGTTCATGGTGTCCTTTCTTGTATAGATAAAAACATTTCCATAATTTCAACAAAAAGCTTTTCTAGTCACAAAGTTGAGCTTGTTATGTCAGAAATATTTGCACAACGACATCTTTTTATAATGAACATATATGCTGCTCCACTTGCTTATGTATCATCAATCATCCAAACAATTTCAATGGCAAAAGAACAAATTATTGATGGTGATTGTATATTCATAATCCTCGGTGATTTCAACATAGCCATTCATGTAAGTAGTCAAAGAAGAAAACAACTACAAGAGTACATGCATTCCCAACACTTGCAAGAGATAACAAACAAATTCACTCCAAAAACAGAAACTCAAATTGACCACATATGGATAAATCTACCTTTTGAGCATTGTGAAGTCAATGTATTAGATGCTTATTGGACTGACCATGATGCAATTCATGCTTTATTGCATATAATTTAAATTTGTTTCAAACAGCTAGGTCATGTTCATTCATTATTCAAAAGCAATCGTAACTTTGAACACACGTAGTCTATATGCGCATATTGATGACATTCTACAAGATGAAGACCTTATGAATAGTATGATTATCTATTTTCAAGAAACACGAACAGATTTCCCACCAAAGAAAAACAAAATTTTGAAATATAACTTTAACACAACATACTCTGTTCATGGTGTCCTTGTATAGATAAAAACATTTCCATAATTTCAACAAAAAGCTTTTCTAGTCACAAAGTTGAGCTTGTTATGTCAAAAATATTTGCACAACGACATCTTTTAATAATGAACATATATGCTGCTCCACTTGCTTCTGTATCATCAATCATCCAAACAATTTCAATGGCAAAAGAACAAATTATTGATGGTGATTGTATATTCATAATCCTCGGTGATTTCAACATAGCCATTCATGTAAGTAGTCAAAGAAGAAAACAACTACAAGAGTACATGCATTCCCAACACTTGCAAGAGATAACAAACAAAGTCACTCCAAAAACAGAAACTCAAATTGACCACATATGGACAAATCTACCTTTTGAGCATTGTGAAGTCAATGTATTAGATGCTTATTGGACTGACCACGATGCGATTCATGCTTTATTGCATATAATTTAAATTTGTTTCAAACAGCTAGGTCATATTCATTCATTATTCAAAAGCAATCGTAACTTTGAACACACGTAGTTTATATGCGCATATTGATGACATTCTACAAGATGAAGACCTTATGAATAGTATGATTATCTATTTTCAAGAAACACGAACAGATTTCCCACCAAAGAAAAACAAAATTTTAAAATATAACTTTAACACAACATACTCTGTTCATGGTGTCCTTTCTTGTATAGATAAAAACATTTCCATAATTTCAACAAAAAGCTTTTCTAGTCACAAAGTTGAGCTTGTTATGTCAGAAATATTTGCACAACGACATCTTTTTATAATGAACATATATGCTGCTCCACTTGCTTCTGTATCATCAATCATCCAAACAATTTCAATGGCAAAAGAACAAATTATTGATGGTGATTGTATATTCATAATCCTCGATGATTTCAACATAGCCATTCATGTAAGTAGTCAAAGAAGAAAACAACTACAAGAGTACATGCATTCCCAAGCAAGAGATAACAAACAAATTCACTCCAAAAACAGAAACTCAAATTGACCACATATGGACAAATCTACCTTTTGAGCATTGTGAAGTCAATGTATTGGATGCTTATTGGACTGACCACGATGCGATTCATGCTTTATTGCATATAATTTAAATTTGTTTCAAACAGCTAGGTCATGTTCATTCATTATTCAAAAGCAAAAAACATTCATTTCAAACTGTCGTGTTGCACTCTGCCAATTGAGCTTCATCAAGTATTATTTGTACAAAACAAACATAACATTTCACAAACAACTTTCCTTCTAAGCAAAATTTCCATCAATGCAACGTTCACAATTGTAATTTTGCACTCAAAACAGCTAGGTCGTGTTCATTCATTATTCAAAAGCAAAAAACATTCATTTCAAACTATCATGTTGCACTCTGCCAATAGAGCTTCATCAAGTATCATTTGTACAAAACAAATAGAACATTTCACAAACAACTTTCCTTCTAAGAAAAATTTCCATCAATGCAACGATCGCAATTGTAATTTTGCATTTGCACATTACTATCCTTGTTGTTTACTACCACTTGTTCAGTGAATTTGATGTTTAGAGCTTATCGTGGATTTAGTTTTCAAGGCAATGACACAATTTTCTCTTATTTAAATATATATGAACAATAATCAACGCAATGACAATCAGAGCGATAGAATCAATTGAATATCATATAATATTCTCTAATAAAACATGTTCTGAAGTGATGCCATATAATCTTGAATCAAATTGAAGGTAACTTTTATTGCTTTCAATTATTTCTTTCAAACAATAATATTCATACGTTTTTTTTTGCTTTCATTGTAACCAATCTAATTTCATTACTTTATTGGTGTGTTATGTGATAGGTGAGTTATATCAACATGAAAAGACAAATTGAAGATGACAAAAAAAACAAGCATCACAAGCATATGAGAAAAGGTGAATATCTTTAAATCAGATTTAAAAAAATTTCCTTTCGTTTTTACTTAACCTAACTTGTGCTTGATTTCTTTGTATAGACAAAAAGAAACGACACCAAATACAATACCTATTGGAGAATTAACAAGTTGCAAAATAGGAGATGCCTTTGATGGAGTCGTAATAGTTAAATATAAAGCAATGCTTGACAAACTAAACATGACAAATGCAGTTTTACGAGTAGATATAACAGATGCAAAAGGTGATATGACTGTTACCTTAAATGCATGTAGCAATCTGATTGACAAATATGAGATAATTACTCCAGGAAAAAGCATCTGTGTAAGAAATTTCAAAGTTGCACCTAAAACTAATTACGACCATGGTGACTGTGACTGTATATTGATAGTTGAACACCATACAACCATAGAAAACACAGAATCTGTTTGTGAAGAATACTTTAAAAAAAACACAACTATCAAAAGACTTCTAGCAACAATAGAGCAGTATACACTCGGAACAATTGCTGCAATTGTCACATCGACAAAGAAATTGGGCACACAACATGTGCTTGAAATCATAGATGGGTACTCAAAAAATGACAAGGCAATGGTAAGAATATTTCTACATATTTAAATTTGCAAACATTAACTTCTTCCCTTTTATTTCCTACTATAAATATCAAAAAAGAATTTTAACATAAGTTTGTTTCTTAAATTTTAGTTAAAATTATATCCATCATTTGAAACAGAGTTCACCCCAATTCAACAACAGCTTTTAAAGAAAGTGTTCCCCTTTTTCCTATTTAAAAATGTGGTGAGACGAAAAGATGCACAACCAACTACATTGTGTATAGGGCAATCAACGTTCATCGTACCGCGAAAAGCAAAAAAGCCATTGAATGATCTAACAACATTGCTAAACTCCACAATTCAAGTAAAACATTGCAACTATATAAACATACATTATATCAAACATATATCCTTCATAAATAGATTTCAACTAACAAAGAACACTATATAATTTCAAATAGGTTAAAGGCACGTTGCATGTAGCAAACATATATTCCAATCCTTTTCAGCTTGCATGTTCAAAATGCAATTTAGCTATAGAAAATTTTGGAATAATACAAGGTACAACTGTAAGTTGTGCCAAATGTACCGTTGAATGCCCTGTCAACTATTTACATTGGTTGAACTGTACCATTGTTAGTACAGAGAATGCAAAAGTGTCATGTGTACTAAGAGATGATATCTTAAAAAAGGTATTCCCATATTTGATTGCACTCTCATATAAAGACTATCTCAAAGACAAATATGTTTTTATCTACATGTTGCGCGACTTTTTTTTATTGATGGGGAGTTTACAATCAATTATGAAAATATAATTCTTGATATAAAGAGATAAGTGACAAAATGATAAAAGGCTTATTACATTGTGCAAACCGAAGATTAGATGAAATAGGTATGTGTAAAACTATTATGCTTTTCAAATTCTTTAGAGTTTTGATTTTACAAAATACTAAATGCATTTTTAAACTTGATTTTCTGTCATGCATTGCAGGAATCATATTGACAAACTTTCAAATAGGAATGGAGAAACTACATTTTTGTTACATGTACAAGAACATTGAAGCTCACAAATTTCTTGTTTTGACTTGGATTTGTGCAATCAATTACTTGCCTCTTAAAGTTTAGATTTTTGGAACATTTTTGCCTCTTATGAAGATCTAGTCAAATATGGGAGATTGGAATTTTGGAACATTTTTGCCTCTTATGAAGATCTAGTCAAATATGGGAGATTCAGATTTTGCATCTGCAATAGCTCATATATGTTAGCAAAGGGATTTGTACATGCATGTGAACAATAAATCTTTGTTCTTATGAAGATCTAGTCAAATATGGGAGATTGGAATTTTGTATCTGGAATAGCTCATATATGTCAGCAAAGGGATTCACATATGCATGTGAACAATATAGCTCATATATGTTAGCAAAGGGATTCGCATATGCATGTGAACAATAGATCTTTGTACACTTGTTTCAAATTTTGTACACTTTCTTGTGAGGGTTATGTCTTGAGTTGAAGAAATGTTAAAACTATGGTTCTCTATATAAAGATATGATGTTCCAATGCATAAACAACCTATCCAATGTGTCTTATTTTAATGGATGGTTGGACTTGTAAACTTCAATAATGTTGGTCAAATGTGTTTAGCAAGGTATCTATATTACTTGTTTTATGTTATGTTCTTTGAAATTCACAGTAGTTTTTTTTATATTGTTTTATATATTAGCTATCTTTATTTATAATACATTTAGGCAAAAGCAATTTGTGTTTTAGGTATCTTTGTTTAAAAGTAGGAAACTTAACATTAAAAATTTGTCTAAAACTATATATAAAAGTTAGTGTAAATATGTATATCTGAAATTTTATCATTAAAATTATATTTTGAAATGGATGGATAAAAGGATTGTGTCTATTTATTAAGCTAATTATTAGTTCTAGAACTAAAATATATACATATTCTTTATTAACATGATGTAAAAAAAAAACTACTTTAATATTGATGAAAAAAATAACAACATTGTTATTATAAAAAAATAAAATACATATTTTAAAATTGATTAAAAAACTTATAATGTGTCATTTAACCATTTATAATAATATTTTTTTTAAAGTTAATATAAAATTAAACAATTAAATAAATAAATAATATAAATTTTACATATATATATTTTTTTTCCAAGAAAAAAAAGCGTAATTTTTATTCATCTTTCGAGATCAAAATTACATTCAGTATATTCACATCCAGGTGAATTCCAAAATCCAAAAAAATGGATCCAAAATATAGACTATCCAGTCTTCTGTAAGAGAAAAAACACAAAAGCAAGCACTTAAGCTTTTTGAAAATATAATGATATACAGAGATATCATTCCTCCAAAATACTGACAGCATACAACCATCAAAATCACTGTAGTGTTGTGTTCTGTCCAAAAAACCAGAACTCAAAAAAAACTAAATCCGATATATACATAAAAAAAACACTGTAAAATCCATATACATTCCAGAAACAACGAGC
>LPNX010810752.1:176761-242747 GCA_001517045.1 Pseudotsuga menziesii | reverse complement strand
TCAAAGGCTTACGATCGGGTCAGTTGGCTTTACCTTAGGATGCTGCTTACACACCTGGGATTCTGTTATGATTTTGTAAGATGGATTATGGCTTGTATCAGTACGGTGAGTTTTGCAATACTCATTAATGGAGCTGCTAGCCCTTTCTTCCATGCGGGAAGGGGTCTTCGACAAGGGTGTCCACTTTCTCCCCTTTTGTTTCTCCTTGTTGCTGAAGGTCTCAGTCGTTTTATTTTGGCTTCAAAAGCGGAAGGGACTTTTCGTGGCACTGCCATTTCTCAGGTATTGTATATTACACACCTACTTTTTGTTGATGATATTATGATTTTCACGAATGGGTCGAGACAGGATATTGATAAGCTATCTAAAGGTCTAACTCTTATACAAGCTGCTGTGGGAATGGTGGTAAATATTGAAAAATCCACTATATCATGCTCGAACTTAACTGAGCAGGAGACACACAGAATTGCCCAACGTTTGCCTTTTAGAGTTGTGGATTTGGATGCTGGGATAAAGTATTTGGGGTTTTTCTTAAAACTGAACTCTTACCTGAAGGCAGATTGGCGCTGGTTATTGACAAAATTGGAGAAAAGAGTTCAAAGTTGGAGTCATAAATGGCTTTCTCGGGCTGGGAGACTGGTGCTGGTTAAATCTGTTTTGGAAGCGATACCCGTCTACTGGATGTCTCTTGCATGGCTGCCTAAGGGGATTCTTGAATAGATTCACAAGCTGTGTTTTTCTTTTCTATGGAGAGGTTAGAATGATCATAGGTCTATGGTGTGGGTGAGGTGGGAGAGAATTGTTGTTCCCAAAGCTTTGGGAGGGTGGGGGTTAAAAAATATTTTCCTTTTTGCAAAGGCATTAGGAGCAAAAGTCTCATGGAGACTTATTCATACACAGAGTCTCTGGACTAGCGTGGTGTATCATAAATATATTGCTCCTTTGACTCTCATTGAGTGGATTCGGTTGGCAGACAAATCTCAGACAAATTGTTCAGTGGTTTGGAAAGCAGTGGTAAAGCGTTTTGATCTGGTTGGTTCTGGTTTGGTGTGGCGAATAGGTAATGGGAGAAGGGTTCGTCTTGGGATTGATCCTTGGGTAGGCTGTGGGAGGGATCGTGTTCTTCCTGAGGAGCTGAGATTACACTTGGTAACAAGAGGGTGTTTTTTTATTGCTGATATTGAGGATCAGGAAAATTCTTCGTTATGGCATCAAGGCTGGATTAGTGCTCAGAGACTTGATATTCCTGATGATCTGCTGGAAGCATGGGAGGGATATATAAGGCAGTTAATGGTTTCAAATGTCAGATTGACTAACAGGGATGATAAATTGGTTTGGGATTATCATCCTTCAGGGTGTTATTCTCCTAAACATGGTTATATTCAGCCCAATGTGTTGGCTCATAATCGTGAATTGGTTTGGTGGTGGAAACAACTATGGAAGCTAAAATGTCCGAGTAAGGCCAAGTTACTCTTCTGGGCTATTTTGGAAAATAAAGTTCCAACATGGGACATTTTACAAAAGAGATTTCTTGAAGGTCCAGGCTTTTGTGCGATGTGTGGGAAGGCTGAGGAAAAAATTCATCATCTCTTTGTTCATTGTAGTTATTCTCAAACTATATGGCCTGAAGTGGGTAAACAACTGGGTTTTATCGGGGGGTGGTAGGGTGATTCTGCTCTCCAAGCTTTTCAAAGTTGGTGGTCGGGCCAAAACACTTTCCGAGCTGTTCCTTGTATTTTTGCTTGGGGATTTGGATAACTCGCAACAAGATCATTTTTCAGGACTGTCGAATTTCGATGGAGTCTGTTGTGGCTCAAATTGTTGCAATTATTCATCATTTCAGGGAACCTGTGAAGCTCCTCAAACATAGGCCCGTGCGGAAGGAACTGATTGACAAAGCTCTCCCTTGGGGCTTCTTTGATGGAGCATCTCAAGCTAGGCAATTGAGCTGTGGTGGGGGTGGATTTATTTTCAAATCTGAGTCTCATTATTTTCATTTCTCGGCTGGGTTAGGGAGGGGATCAAAGAACTATGTTGAATTAATGACACTCAGGATACTGCTTTTATTTGCTTTGGAACAGGGTTGTTTGTCTTTACAGGTCTTTGGGGATTCTATGCTAGTTATTGAATGGGCAAAAGAGATTGTTCGGTGCCATGTGATGATACTTTTACCTATTCTGGAGGAGGTTCTCCGCATTAAACATCAGTTTAATCATATTTCTTTTACTCATGTCTATAGGGAACGGAATGGGGTGGCTGATCAGTTATCCAAGGAAGCGTCGCATTTAGACTATGGCATTTGGCGGATATTTGTTCACTCTCGCGAGGGATATTATAGCTATTATCATAGGCCGTTTCATGAGGTAGGGATGGATCAGCATGGAGCTTTGGCTCAGATTTTGTGACCTGTCAACTACTATTTACTATATAATAGAGCTGGCTGGGAAATTTTTTGTTATTTTTGTTTTGATGAGATGAGACAGATCATTTGTGACATCATCGGCCGTTTCATGTGGCTATTTGTGAACAGCTTTGAGCTTTGGCTCAGTTTTTGTGTCCTGTCAACTCTGTTTTGGGATTGATATTCTATCGAGATGATAGGTATATATTTTCAGTCTGGTGATAATCTGTGGCAACATGATAGTCTTACAGGCTGGCATCGATCGTTTTAGTATTGTCATTGTTTTGATATATTGGACTGCAAGGAAGTTTTCCAGATTTAATTTATGTCTGGTTGATGATATCTGCGTCAGCAAAATTCAGCTGCTTTTGTTCACATCGGCCGTTTCATGATGGTACAGAATTGAGATTTGGTTCAGTTTTTTTTGTGACGTGTCAACTTTTCTGATTGGGGTTGCTGGTATGCTTATATATAATTTCTCAAATTGGGTTCTTGACACCAATTTTTGAATTGGATTAGTACAGTTCGAGATGATGTTTGGGACAAGATAGTAAATTTATGGATTTTTCTGTGATGTATCAAGCTTCAGACTGCATGCTACGGTCTTTTTCATGATACAGTTTGGTTCAGCATTGAGCATTGGCTCAGTTTTAGTTTGGGTGCTTGACAACAAATTTGATATGGATTCAGTCCATTTGTGACTGCATCTTTTGGGTTATTCCATTTTTGTTCCGAGCAGATATGCTATTAGCTTATAGTTTTCTGATATTACAGGCTGGGATATTTTTTTGGTTATGTTATTATGAGTCAGATAATATGTGACAATGTAGGGATCCTAGTTGACCCTTTTACATGTGCAGATGTAATTTTGTTCTATTTTTGCAATAAAATTACGAATTTTTTCCAAGGAAAAATAAAAATAAAAAAATACAATATAAAATTAAAAACTCATTTAAAATTAGATAAAGAAAGTCAACATTATATACTTTACTAAATAATAAATTAAAAAATTAAAAAATATTAACTAGTAATAATTTGTTTATGTTGTGTAGATGTATTATCTTTATACATCAACGTTACATGTTTTACTAATTATATTATTTCAATTAACAAATTAAAAAAATATATTAAATTTGTTGATGTTATGTTAATTTTTTATTTTTATATAAACATTTTTTAATATTTAATGTTTTAAATTATGAAAAGATTATTTAAAGTATTTGTGTGTTTAATAACTTTTTTTTTAACAAGAATTAATGAATTTTATAGAGAAATTGTGATGAAAAAAACTATATATATATAATGGTTGTCTATCACAATGAGTGTACATAATCTAGTAATTAATTTAGCATTGGAAAATAAACAATTAAAATTATATAAATAAAGTTTTTTTTATCGAGTACTGGTTACATATAATTATTAACACAATCATAATCAAGTATTGATAGTAATTAATTAAACAATAAAACAAAAAAAATTATGTATAATGCTAAGGCAGGGACTAGCTGCTTTGCAGCTATTGCACTTGTTTATTATGTAAAATTGTGAAAATTTCAAAATATGTTTAATATATATATATATATATATATATATATATATATATATAACAATTTTAGGGAAATTAATTAAGGCGTTTACAAAAGGAAATTGAAACTAAATTTGAGTTATTAAGCTTATGCATGTTTCATGTATGAAGAGAAGATGAAGACATCATCTAGGTACATTAAAAAATGAGGTTATTACCACCATAACTTTACTCAGCCTGTGGAAGAAGAAATTAGCGTTAAGCATCATGAGGAGCAGATTAAAAATCAAAAACCTTGCCACCATTTAAGCATAATATCCATACCCTCATGCTCCTGAGCAATTACTTAAATGAGAAGATATAGTTGAGGATATCACTTGGACACTTAAACATGGAGTTGTGAATGAGAATCACATATTAGTTTATGTACCTTGCCTCATCCCTCTACGAGTGCATGAATAGTAATTGTTGAAAAATAAGAAATAGAATATTTGTCATTGGTAGCTTAGAGGAAATGCTAGTGCTTGCTTCCATGGTCATTGGTATGTGCATATTCAATTAGAAATAAGCCATGATTTCTAAGGATCTCTTAAATAAAAGTACTCCATGCATGCACGTTCTCAATGCTTGGTTGCTAGTTACATGGAGGAAAGTGAAATTTGCATATGAATAAGATGCTAAGTAATATAGAGAATTCAAGGTTCCTTACTCAAAATTCAAAGTGGTATAACTACTTTTTTTCCAAGTGATTATCAAAGGGTAAACCTTCGAGCACTTCCCCTCATTTGGAGGATGGTAGCCAAGATAAACCCTATATTATTTAGGGCACAAGGCGAGGTAAACAATAGCGCACAAAACCATTACAACAATGTTATTATTATGAGTCTCATCTTCAGCACGTAGGAAGGGAAGAGCGTGCATCTCGCACCACCCAATGCCTCCATTACTATGAAGAAGACAAAATCTCCTCCTTTGCGTGGGAAGGAGAACCACCACATTTATGAACAATGGATAACACTTTGGCCACCACCACATAGCATATTGTAACACATCACCTACTACATTTTCTTCCTAAGTAGTCTCCTGCTGCTTGTCTCCTTTCTTCTTTGGAGCTCTGCAGTCTTTCTTCAAATGTCCTCTCTTACCACAGTTCCAGCACTGTATCTTTCCAAATCTGGACTTGGATATTCCCTTTATAGACTTGCTGCGATTACTTGGACTCCTTCCTCCCTTATTTTGTATCCCCCTGCTCTCCATTACCAACAAATTACCTGATGTCTCACCTGTGCTTTTTCTTCGCATTTCCTTGTTAAGAATAACACCAACAACATCATCAACTTTAAGCGTGTTTGAACTAAGGACAAAGTTACTTACAACCATGTCCAAGCTATTCCATCTTTCTGGAAAGAAAACAAGATTAGAAGTTCCCTAACCTCATCATCAAAGTTCACTTTTATAGAGCTTAGTTGACTAGTAAGTGTATTAAATTCATTTAAATGGTCAACAACAGATCCACCTTCTGACATATTCATATTAAATAAATGCTTCATTAAAAATACCTTGTTGGAAGCTAAGGGTTTTTCATAGAGCTTAGTCAATGCGCTCATCACACCCTCCATTGTATTTTCTTTCGAAATATTGAAAGCCACCAATGAAGCCAAGTACAACTGTATTGTTCCCAGTGCCTTTCTATTAAGAACCTCCCATTCTTCATCCTTTATACTCGTTAGTCGTTTAATTTTTTCGCCCAACGGTAGGGATAGATCCTTTTGGTACAGATAGTCCTCCATTTTCATCTTCCATAACTGGTAGTTTTGGTTGTTAAATTTCTCGACCCTAAACTTTCCTTCTTCTGCCATTGCTCCCACTCGAACTATGAACCCTTCCTTCCTATGAGTTTACCAACAAAATAGACCTTTTGGCTCTGATACTAATTTTTAGAAAAAACAGGATCGCAGAGCAATAACAATTAAACAAGATACAAATATTAAGCACCTTACAAGAGAGACACATATATAACGTGGTTCACCTAAGATGGGCTACGTCCACACATAAATTGCTAGTACTTTATTATTATACCATCCAGTAAAATGAAGGGATACAACGTGCAACAACCCCACTGCACTTCCTATTCACACTTTCACAGCCTCTCTCACACAATCACATAGATTGTTTTACAATGCTACAATACAATAAATAGCAGTGTTACACCCCCGAGATGGGACGAGTGTACAACAAAACTGAGGTACAAACACAAATGAACAATAACATCTTTGAATCTAGAAGATCAGGCTCCACAACCAACATTGGTCATGTATGGCATGTTTTTTTTAATTTTATTTTAAAAAACTTACATAGTTTTCGATGTGTTCGAGTTGTTCTAAAGCACCAATGCAATAGTATTGAAAGTGCACCATCCTAATTGTTGGTGCTTTATAATAAAAAGATTGCATCAAGAAATGCATATACAATTATTCAATTATGGTACATTGATGTGGTCATATATGGTGTGGTGTGTATGTTGAAACACACCGAAATGGCGGTTTATTATTATTATCATTATTATTATTATTTAAGTTATGTATTTTTGATATAATATATTTAATAACTTATTATCCAATACTCTAGGTTGTTTATTGATAGGAAATGCATGATAAGAGTTCCATGAATGACAATTCTAGTTGACATGATGGGAGCACATTCAAAGTCACGAAGAAGGTAGGTTCTTTGTAATTTATAAATATTAAATTAATGTGTTTGAATTATTTGTAAATTTAACTAATATGTGTTGGCCAATGTATCACATGTAGAGCTATAAAACAAGGAAGCTTAATAAGATTCTTTGCAATCTAAGTGCATAAGAGTGTAAAACCTTTATGGAAATGTTGCAGAGGGATGAATCGGGTGAATAAAAAAGAAATCAATATGAAAATTTACTTGAACTTTGAGTGATATTGTACTTAAGAATATTTGGTAATAAGTTTCAAACAATCTAATTCACATATGTTGAATGTTATGCATGGAGTGACAACAACATAAGGGAATGCCAGCATAAGAAAAAACAAGCTGGTATAAAACTTGCAAGAAACAAAGTATGGAATGGAGCCAACAAAAGACCGGTTGAAAGAAGGCATGAGATTTGGTTTTGAAAGAATGTGATCATGATTCAGGACTCAATTATTTCTATTGTGCATCACTTTTCAATTTACATTCATGAATCTAATATATTTTAATTTTCATTATACCTAGCAATGTAAAACATACACTCATTACACTTTATTTTATGTTTCTAGATGGAAGTTGAAGAAAAGGAAAACAATCGAGGAGATGAACAAAATTTTCGGCCAAATAACCCAAGTCATGCAAGTGGCTTGAGCGCTGACAACAGTTCCAACGAAGAATGATTATCTATATATTTTGGATGTTAATGCAAGATACTGTATATTTTGAAATAATTGGTTGTTAAAAGCAGACGTTTTAATGTACAATGTATTGGACATAGTGTCCCCATTGAAAGAAGATGGAATACCAATAAGTGTAACAATTGCGCGCATGTTGATATTTTGATTATTGTGGACTCTATGTTGTCCCATTTTGTATGACAAAGGGCCTCTTATTGATATAAGATAAAATGGATTTTTTTATTCTATTGCATTCTCCAATGTCATGAAATGTTAAATCATTGATTAAATATATGGATGATTAAATATTACAATAGATGAAAAAATTTATGATATAAAAAATTTAATTACGTCCTATCCAAACACAATAATAATAATTCAAATGAATACTACTAAAAAAAAATTTCTCAATTTTTTTATGAATAATATAATTAAATTAAATGAAAATAAATAAATATATATTTGATATTCCGGTGCGATGTCAGTAGTCACGGTTCACCAAAAAAAAAAAATCAGTGGTGCTTTTCATCATTGTGATATCACTGGTGTGTTTTATACATTGCATCACCCGTGCTTTTCGTTAATTGTGAAGCCAGTGTGCTTAAAACAACATAATCTCAGAGCAACATTATACTCATCGCATGCCCTAGGGATTTTTCTATTATTATGCCCAGGTGCACGACATTATATTAACCATACCTGTAAATTTAAAAATATAGTGATCATCAATGTCGCAATCAACTTTACCACTGTGTTTTTCCTTTCGGTGTGGCATCGATGCTTTGTAATATTTAGAGGGCACTGATGCTCTCTAAGAGAACCAATGCTTTCGAATTCAGAAGAACCGGTGCTACTTTTAATATGGTGCATAAATGCTTATGTTTTTATATACTACAAGTGTGGTTTAATAGCTTATAAGCACCAATGCATATATTGTTATAAAGCACTGGTGCATATATTGTTATAAAGCATCGATTACTATTAAAATTTTGTGTGTGTTGATGCTAAATGTGTTGTTAAGCACATATGCTTGTTGTTTTTATACGCACCGATGCTATTATTGATTTAAAATGCATTAGTGCTTGCTATGATAGTTATAAATAATGTGTTACATCCAATAAAGTGCACTGGAAAAAAACATCTACATAAGACTCTGGTTGTAGAGATTTTTTTAATTATGATATATTTCCATAAAAACCTCAGGTAAAACATTCGGTACCATTTGCGGAAGTTGTAGCCAAGTATTTTTTTACAATTTTAGCCAATATTGTAACACTAAAAACCTCCATTATAACCTTCTTTACGTGGCCTTTTTCTTTTAGTGATTGTGGACTTTACGTTGTCTCATTTTGTTATATATTATTATATCTTATTGCTATATAATAAAATCAAGGATTTTATTCTATTGTATTCTCCAATATCGTGAAATGTTACATCGTTAATTAAATATGTGGATGATTAAATATTACAATAAATTCAAAATTTAATGATATAACAAATTAATCCAAACATCATATCCAAATGCAAAAATTCAAATTCAAATGAATACTACTGTAAAAAATATTTCAATATTTTATGAATAATGGAATTAAATAGAAAATAGTAGTCACTATTTTGTTGGAGAACATATTAACCTTGAACTATTTAACAAAAAAGAAAATCATAGAAGGGAATAATATTCCAAGAAAATAGGTGGTGTATAAAGACACCATTACAACACTTGGGCACGATGCATCATGATCAAAACATTAGAATGCATATTGAGTTTGAAAGACATATCAAATCACTATATTGAAAAACCCATAAGGTTTCATTTTTATAGTCTCCACATCTAACCAACTTCATGGAAATACGGAGGATCTAGTCCATAAATAGGGGTAATTGGTCCTAACCATTTTTGCAAAATCCGTAGCGTCCCAAATTTTAGTTGGCTATTGTAGTCATGATGACCATGGTCTTTTCGACCATTCAGTCGTCTAATCAACCGAATGTTCAATCATTCCATTGAACTTCCTAGCTAGGCCTCCAATCGACTGCTCCACTAATCTCCTGTCATCTTATCACTAATTGTCTCCAGAAGATCTAAAGGTGTGATGAACCACCAAGACCTTAGGTTCCACTGCCCCCCATCAACACAACGTTCTAGCGATTTAGGAGGTGAAATTACTTGCTCTGAACAACCTCTCCATAATTGTATCTTCTTGAAGCCCAATCATAACCTAAATTTTCACAAACTTAGCTCCTGGTAAAGACTTTGTAAAGATATCAACAACTTGATGATCTATTCTACAATAAAGAACTGAGACAACATTCTCTTGTACCAACTATCTGAAATAGTGGACATGAAGTTCAACATGCTTCATTTTACTATGGGCAACAATATTATCAACAACTTGAATAACACCTTGATTATCACAATAAATAGTGGTGGAGACCTAAACAAGAAACCCAAGCTCGTCAAGAAGCTAGAAAATCCAAACCGCATTTGTACCTGCACTAACAATGCCATGATACTTGGCTTCTATAGTCGAAAGAGAGACTACCTTATGTTTCTTACACGACCAAACCAAGGGTCCATAGCTCATTTGAAACACACATCCAAAGGTGTACTTTTGGTCATCGATGTTGCCTCCCCAGTGGGAATCAGTGTACCTGACTAGTGTTTCTGTTATGTGACAATAATTAATACCATACTAATAAGTGTACTTAATGTAGCGAACAATTATTTTTGCATCCTTCCAGTGGATTTCTCAAGGATTCGACATGAAGCAAGAAACCACACTAATAACAAATGAGAAATTTGGTAGACTATGAGTTAAATAAATTAGGCTACCAACCAATTGTCGATAAAGAGTGGCATCAACTTGTGGATAGTTGTAGTCTTTTGACAACTTCACTCCCAACTGATAAGGTGTAGCACATGAATTAGAGTCATCCATATTAAATCGTTTTACGATATCTAAGGCATATTTAGGTTGAGAAAGAAAAATATCATCATCCATTTGCAAATTTTGAATGCCAAGAAAGAAATGAAAGAGACCAAGGTCAGTCATTTCAAAGGTATCTATAAGTAGTTTCTTCAAACCCAAAATCATATTGGCATTATTTCTATTTATGTCTAAATCATCAAACATACAATGAGACAATCAAAGTATCACCATGAACATGTAGTAGATAATTAATGTGATAATATTCACAACGTTTGAATCCAATATTAACAAAGAAGTGCTCAGTATTCTCATACCAAGAACAAGTTGATTGTTATAAACCATACAACAAATTCTTCATTCGATAAACAAGACCAAAATCTGTTACAAATTCAAGAGGTTTCTCCATATAGATATATTTATTCAAATCTCCATAAAGAAAATCACTTTTAACATCCATTTGATGAAGCTCCCATCCAAAAGGATTAGTAAGGGAGAGTATAAATTAGATAGGATTCATCTTTGCAACAAGAGCAAAGGTTTCAGTGTAGTCAATGCCTTCTTCCTGAGAAAATCCCCTAGCAACCAAACGTGCCTTATGGAAATCAACAACACCATCATAGGTAAACTTGCTGCTATAAACCCATCATTACTTCACAACATACTTTCCTTGCAGTCGAGGGACAAGTTCCCACATCTGATTCTTCTTCAAGGAATCAATTTCAGTAGTCATAGGAGTTTCCCATCTTGGTACTCCCCAAGCATCATCGTACATATAAGGATAACAACTATCAAGAACACGCACCATTAGAGAAACACTGCCACACTATTTCTCAACCAGTGCTAGGATTTCTAGCATATGATCCAACAAATTCAATCGTCTTAATGGACCATCAAGGTAATAAACTCATCGGTGATTCATGTCTCCTATCATCAGTCACGTGAGTCAAGGAATTTAGACTGCTGACTTCAACACTCATAATAGACCAACTACTAGTTGATTCGGGAGCATAATTCATCAATCTAGTCAAAACTCCATGGATGGATACAATCGATCCATATTATTCAAGAACGCCAAATGTATGATTGTTTAATCAATCATAGGAGGATTTCAACAACATATTCCCTGAATTCTTCTCATAAAATATCACACTTCTTCTTAATACGATCTATCATTTGATAAAATCAAATAGTCTATAGCCGTTTGACTCTTTAGAATAGCCCATCATGATGCAAGAATGGCTCTTTTCATCCAATTTATTTCTGCAGAAACACATCGAAAGGTTCTAAAGGAGGGATTCTTTCCACTCCATCTTAGAACTAGATTCATGTCAATGATAACTTGTGTCAGTACAAGGTTCAGGAAATAATTTGAGTAGTAAACAACTTGTGCCAAAAACTTTGTCGAGAGATATTTGCACTATAGTAGACACCTGGCCATTTCTACCAAAGTCCGATTCTTTCTCTATGTGACACCATTCTTCTAAGGAGTGTGAGGGACATGTCTCTGCCAATAAATACCATTTTGTAAGAGATATTATTAAAACTGTCATCTCACATATTCACTGTCATTGTCTGATATCAAACATTTAATGGGTCGTCCACAATGCTTCTCAACCAATGCTCTAAATTCCTTGAATATTTCAAATACTTGACTCTTCTTCTTCAAGAAATATACCCATGTCAATCTATATAAATCATCAATAAAAGTCAAAATATACTTCACACATGCTGATGAAGGTTTGTTCATGCAACATATATCACTATGAACAAGATCCAGTTGAATATGTGCACACCATGCTTTCCTTGAATCAAAGGGTGCCTAATGATGATGTCCAAGCATACATCCTTTACAAAATCCATAAGGTGGAATAGTATTTGGAAGACCAACAATAATTTAATGTGTCACCATCATCTTCAAACTTTAAAAGTTCAAATGGTCAAGTCATTCATGCCAAGTTCAACTTTTATCATCTATCTAAGTGACGAGTTAGTGAATCCAGTCGTCCTGGAAAAATTCATGAGAGGATCACATAACTTATAAAGTCTGTCTTTGGGATCGAGAACCCCTGAAGCAATAGTTTCCCCTCCAAGCATTATATACTTTACGATAAAGTGATATGACCAAAACTCAACAATTTTCTTTGTCTTTTTCAGTTGAGAATCCGACAACAAGTTTTCACTCAAACTCGATACATGATAGACATTGTATATTTGGCCATGCTAACATTTAACATAACCATTTCCAATGACAATGAGAGTGTAATCATTAATGACATAAATATTCTCTTTAGGAGTACCACTTAAGTAAGAGATTAGAGAAGCATCCTTTTCCATCTGATGAGTACGTCCAAAGTTGACTATCTATTCCGTTTGAGTGGTGCAGGAAGGTAATGCTTGAGAAGTGATGACCAAGAAGGTATAATTTTCAGGAAGTCAATTGTTTGACTGTCCAATCAATGCACTATCCTCAAGGTGCTTGATCTTTCCTTATAAATACTTCATCTTCTTCCAAGAGTTCTTCTTGGCATGTCCAACCTTTGTACAATACCGACACATCTTTTTCTTACGATCCTTCTTTGTCGACAACGACTCTTCAATATTCCCTTTTGTAGGTTGGTCAGTACATGATGTTCATTGATGGTGTCCCTCCCAAGTGTCCTTCTTGATGATGTTCTATCATAACCCCTAGAAACTCTAGCCAAGGAGGGGTTAACTATAAATAATAATAAATGTGCAACTTGTTAGACTTAGGGTGCAAACTTCTATGTTTAAATTATGAATTTAATTAAAAATTGTGCTAAGTGAATGTACTAGGTGTCAAGGGGGGTGCATAAGATCAAGTGGACCCATGCATTTTTCATCCAAAAAGGAAACCTTGATCAAATCAAGAAAGATAAAAAAATCCAGGAAAAAAGATAGACAACGTGCATAAAGCAGCTAGTTAGAAAAACAAGGATACAATAGGAAAGTACAGGAAAAAATGTCAGGATGAAAAGAAGGAAACTTTTGGAAGTTAGGATGGTGCAGTTTCCAAAAATGAGAAAGACAATTCATCCCGAAAAGTAGGAGGGCATAGTTTCCAAAAATGAGAAAAGGGAAGTCATTCTAAAAGCAGGAGTGTGTGGGAATTTTTTTTCGCTCCAAGAAGTGTTTAAAATTTTTTCTCGTTGAAGGTCGATCTAGTGACTATTTGTCTGATTCTTCCCTTGTTGGAGGCTGTTTTGGAGGATATTATTTGCAACACCTTCCTTTCCAGTTGTTTGCAGGGTCTGATGTTGGATTGAAGTGTTCATCTTCCTTCAACATTCTTTCTGGAGTCCCTGGTTCTCTGAGCCCTCTGCTCAGCGTCCTTGTTGTAGTTTCGTTTTGTATGCAGGATTGTTTGACGTTGTTGCTCTGAAGTGTTCACCCTTCAGAGTCTAGATCAAGTGGAAGGGTTGCAGTAGCTCGACGAGCTTGTCTTTTTTCCTTCTAAGGCTAGAGCACGATTTGCTTCAGTTGTTAGCTAGATCTTCAGAGTCTCCAAGATTTTTTTTGAATTCTTCTCGGCCTGATCAGCTGCTGGTGGACTCTGGACTCCTTCCAGATCCATGCGATCGGGTGTAGATCTTCTTTGGATCGATTTGAGGGAAGTTTCTGGTGATTCTCACTGGAGGAGTTGCCTCTGTCTTTCTTAGGCAGAATAGGACAAATTCTTTGTTCCGATTAGCCCTTGGTTCTATTTGATTGATCGGTTCGTGGCTCTTGTTTTTTGCAAGATAGATGGGATCAACTCTCTTTCCTGAGAAGGATTCGGTGTGAATATTCAGGTATGCTTTGAAGTTTTTCAAGAAGGATTTCGACCCCCTTCCTGGAGGACATATCCTTTCTTTTGCTGCAGAGAAGACTGGGATCAGCTCTGTCTTGTCAACTGAGTTGGACTGTCTAGGATACTATTGCAGGATTATTTTTTTTCTCATTGGAGTTTAGATTTGAATCATGGAGGCTAGAGGGGGCTCCTCCCCTTCCCCTGATCTCAATGATTTCAGGAGGTTGGTTGCCTCAGGAAGCAAACGAAAACTCAATCAAACCCAACAATCCTTCATCAAGAAGCTAGATAATATTCCTATGGTGGATCTTCCTATGGATCAACCTTGTCGAGCTGCCCTCAATATTGCTAAGCGGGGCCTCATTGGACAGTTCACTGGACTTTGGCCATCCCCCAAGGAAATTGAATGGTGGGTCCAAAGGAATTGGAAACCTCTCATCACAGAAGGCATCAATAGCAAATTGATTGGTAAGGGATACTATGTTTTTTATTTTTGAAAGCTCAACTGATAGAGATTTAATCTTTAGAAACGGGCCATATTTCATGGGTTCTCAAGGGCTCTACTTAAACAAATGGAACCCATACTTTGATCCAAACCAAGATGTTCCTTCTAATGTTCCTGTTTGGGTTAGGTTGCCGCATCTTCCTCTCCATTGCTGGAACTCGGGATCTCTAGAAGCTATAGGAAACTCTCTGGGGAAGTATATTGATAGGGCTGACATAAGAGATCAATACACATGTGCCAGAATATGTATTAAAGTGGACTGGTCACATGTGCAAGAGCTTGATTATGAGAAATTACCCTTTAAGTGCAGATTTTGTCATGGTTATGGACATTTTGCCAGATCTTGCAAGAAAAAAGTTGAGGAAGATGCTATCAAAGAAAAAGGGAATTTAATGGACCCAAGTTCAAAAAACTAGTTCAGTAAATCATGGAAGAAAAGTTCAGGGACATAAAGGAGAAATGGGGAGAGGAAGCAATCTCTCTAGACAAAAATCGAAAGAAAATGGAGCATTATGAAAGAAATATCATCTCAAAACAATTTTGAATTACTGAGTATCCTAGAAGACTGAGTACCCTTAGTGCTTGAAGAGGGAGAAATCAATCAATCCCAAAACTAGACAAGTGAAGAAGTAACAGGATCAGTTGAGACAGACCTTACCATACCTAAGGAAGGACATTCTCCCACATATGTAGATATGGAAAAAAGGAAGAAACCCATGAACAATTCTAGCTCATCTGATGAAGATCCCCTTGAGAGGTCTTCTAAAAAAGGACGTAAATCTCATAAGATGATTCAGGAGGAAGAATCTGAACATCTTAAGATGCAAGGAAGCCAAGACACTATAGATATGTCAATCAGCAGGAATACTCGAGCCAGACCTTCAAAAGGAGGCCCTCCTTCAGTCAAATAATGAACCCTGTTTCTTGGAATTGTAGAGGGATTGGAAATTCTTCGAAAGTGGAAGTGGTTAATGATCTCATCATAATGGCTTCTCAATATATTCTCCTGCTCCAAGAGACAAAGATTGATGAGGACAACCTTCTGTCCATAAGCAATATGAAATCGAAATTGAATGTAGGAAAAACAGTGAGTGCTAGAGGTACTGCTAGAGGAATTGCAACCTTGTGGAAAGAAAATTCTTTCTCTTTGGAACATTCTCAATCAACGCAGCACTGGATTTTCTCAGAAATTCGGCATACTCAAAGTAAGTTTTTAATTGTTATTTTTAATGTATGTGTTCCAGTTAATCTCCAAGAAAAACGAGAATGTTGGAAATCCTTGGAAGCCTTTCTCGATGTCAATTCCTTCTCCAATTTAATTATGGTTGGTGATTTAAATTTAACATTGGATGTCAAAGAGAAGAAAGGTGGTCTTTGCAGGAGAGATCCCATACTAAACATTGTGGAAAATTTGATTCTCTCTTGGGAGTTGATTGATTTCATGCCAAAAAGAGGAAGATATACATGGTTTACTAACATAATTGGTGCAACAAATATATCTGCTAGATTAGACTGGTTTTTGGTTCAGAGTTCTTTATTGACAGGGAAAAAAATAATCTCCTCCAACATATTGCCTAAGATTGCTTCAGACCATAAGCCAATAATGTTGTAAATTGAAGAGGAAGAGGACCTAGGCCCAATTCCCTTTCGATTTAGTCCATTATGGATTGAACAAGATGGATTTATGAACGTTATAGCTATGGCATAGGAACTCCTAGTAGTGGGATCGCCAAATTTCGTTTGGGAACGGAAGTTTAAAAACACCAAAGTTGCTTTAAAGGCTTGGGCTAAATCTCATAAAAACCCAGTCAATGAAAGGATAGTAGCTCTGGTAGCCTTGGAAAACATCCAATTAGAAATGGAAGAGTCTGAAATTACACCTGCATTGCTAGAAAGAGAGCAAAATGCTCAGTTTAACTCTTTTTGAACTTTTCGAAGAGAAGCAGAATTTTGGAGGCTGAAGTCACGTAGTACATGGTTGATAGATGGAGATCGGAATACCTCTTTCTTTCACAATCAGTGCTGAACCAGGCTTTCTCAAAACCATATATCATAAATTTCATCTTTGTCTGGTGAATCTATTAAAGGAATCTCACAAATTAGACAAGAGGCTGAAAGTCATTTAGAGAATCTTTTCAGGGAAGATAGCTCCTATGATTCAGATTTAACCTTTGAATTTCTGTCTAATATTCCTAGCATGGTGAATGAGGAAGAAAATATAGAGTCATGAAGTCTTTTTTGGAGCAAGAAATTATTGATGTTTTTTGGTCAATGGAGCTGAACAAAGCCCCAGGCCCTGACGATTTTTCCTTCCATTTTTATCGATTTTGTTAGACAGTCATTAGGAAAGATTTACTCCAGATGATTAAATAATTCCAGTTAAAAGCCAAAGTGGGTGGTTGGACAAATTCCACATTTCTTGCTTTAATTCCTAAAGAAGCCAATCCTTCTTCCTTTGATCGATTTAGACCTATTTCGTTATGTAATGCTTCATATAAAATGTACTCTAAACTATTAGCTAACAGACTTAAACCTCTGTTAGAGAAATTGATTTCTCCTTTCCAAGGAGGATTTGTTATAAAAGGGAGGCACATTATGGATAATGTAATTCAAGTATAGGAAGATTTGCATTCCAGCTTTCACCGGAAGGAGAAGGGTATGCTAATCAAACTCGACATGGAAAATGCCTTTGATAGGGTAAAGATTTCCTTTCTTTACTCTGTTCTCCATTCTTTTGGTTTTAGCCAGGTCTTTATAAAATTGATAAAATATTGCATTGATAAACCTTGGATAGCACCTCTCATAAATGGCAGACCAACAATTTTTTTTCAAGCTTCCAGGGGTCTTCGACAGGGATGCCCTCTCTCACATTTTTTTTATATTCTTATGGCTGATTCTTTAAGTAGAAAGTTAATAGCAGAGAAAATTGCTGGGATCATTCCGGGCATAACTTCAGTGGCTGGCATTGAAGCTATTAACCATGTGCTCTTTGCAGATGACACATTGCTATTAGGAGGGGCTTCATTAAATTTGGCCAAAGCTTTTTCTGGAATTAGGAATCAATTTTGCATTGTCTCAGGGGAACTTATTAACAAAAGTAAGAGTTTCATGTATGGATGGAATGTAGATCATTCAAAAATTAGAAAAATTTCATAGATCCTGGGTTTTGAAGGTTATGCTTCTTGGGATAAGGATAAACATTTGGGTCTTCCTATAACCCTGGGACAAAACAATCCTTCTCTCTGGTTGGAAGTCATCAACAAAATAAAAGAAAAGATAGTCTCATGGGGTGGCCACTAGCTTACGACAGTAGGGAAGCTAATATTTATCAAGTCAGTCCTCTCAGCTCTACCCATTTACCAATCATCTCTCCTTCTGGCTCCAAAATCGATCTCGGATCAAATATCCAAACTGATCAGAGACTTTCTTTAGTGAGGTGGAAAAGGAAACCAGAACCGTTTGCATTTGGTCAACTAGGAAATAGTAAGCTGACCTGTTATTGAAGGAGGATTGCAAATAAAAAACCCAGGGATGTTTAATATAGCAATGGGAGGAAAATTGCTCTGGCAACTATTCTCTAATCAAAAGCATCCGCTGAGTCAAATCTTCAGAAAAAAAAAAAATTTGCCTGGAAGAAATCTAAGAAATATTCAACTGGAAAACACTCCTAAAGGTTCCATCACATGGAATTTATGCAGAAACGGTCTTGAATTTTTTAATCAGCATCTATATAGAATTCTGGGTAATGGTAAAAAGAATTATTTGTGGAATGACAAAATTTCGGGAAATGAATCTCTAAATTTTGTTATTTCTATTAGTGAAATCAAGCAATGGCTGATCAATAAAGGAATTTTTAAACTCTCTGACATAATTTCCTAATTTAATTCTAGAAATTGGGAATCGTGGTCTCTTCCTGAGATAACAGATCGTGATCCTGTTCTCCACGCACGGCAGAAAAATCTGCTGGAATTAATATCTGGGATGGCTCAAGTTCACGCATCTTGTAAAGATTCGTGGGGTTGGGAACCGACTGGAATTTACACTGCTTCTAGTGGATACATGTTGATTCAGTCAAAATAGATTTCGATTCCCTTTTCTGGTTTATTAAACGTTGACTTTTGGAAGCATGTATGGAACTTTCCTAGTATACCAAAAATCAATTTCTTCATTTGGAATCTGATGCACAAGAAATTGTTAACCGGAGAAAATTTGGTAAAAAGAGGATTCCTTGGACCATACAGATGCTGCTTTTGTCTTCAATTTGTTGAGACTTCTGGACATATTTTTGTTGAATGCCTTTTCGCTCAGAAAGTTTGGGCAAATTTCATGAATGGGTTGAAATTTTCTTATTTTCCCATAAATTCTAAACCTGCGACTCTCTTCAAAAACTGGCAGTCAAGGTACCCTGGTGCTCTCTCTACCAATCATGAATGGAGAAAGATAAGGAAATATTTTCCAAAATTTATTTGGTGGACAATCTAGCTGGCTAGAAACGATATGATCTTCAACAGCAAAGTTTCGAAACCTGAAATAGTAGCTTCAAAAGCTAAGGCTTCTCTTTTGGAAACAGTTGGAAATTTTCAAATCGATGAAAATAAACTAGAAGCTGAGTATAAATGGCTTAGTTAGTTGAAAGTGGAAAAAATTCAGGAAGGTCCGAGAAGTCTGGTTATCAAGCCATTTTGGCAGATTAGAACTTCAGAAAAGGAATTTACAGAATGGTGGAAAAGGAAGAATAAAGTATCTATTTTCTTTGAGGGGTTAAAAGGAAACCCGGGAAAAGTTGGGGCAAGGGGATTAATTTTCTATCCACGAGGAAAACTTAGAAACAAGCTTCAACTGGGGAGTAGTACAAAATACAAATAATCAGGCATAATTATATGTTCTCCTAAAATCTTGTCAACTCGCAAAGGAAACGTGACACAGTATCATTCAAATTTTTGGAGACTCGAAAATCATCTTAAAAGTTTTAAATTCCGACTCAATGTTCAATAAACTCAGTCTAAATGTGACCATGCAAAGGTTGCACTTCATTTTGATAGAATTCATTTCAGTCACCTCATACCATATTCTTCATGATCTGAATAAGATGGCAGATTGTAAAGCAAATCAAGGAAGTCTTCTCCCCCCAGGAATGATAAGTCTGGATGAAGGTCCTTGTGTATAGCATCCCATTCCTTAATTTTGAATGGAGGTGAGAAACTGGGTTTTCAGAACAGATGTAATTGGGTGAAAGCCCAAACTATTCTTTAGTAATAAAAAAATTAATCGTTTTGGTTTAAAAAAATAAAAGCAAGAGAGTGCAGTTTCCAAATGAAGAAAAATGCATGTTAGTGAAAGAGTAGGAAAGTCCCAATTCAACTCATCATGGCGCATTGGTTGAGGCAAGTGCACAACATGAAGACTAAATTTGACCGAGAAGCCATGTTTCCTATAAAATAATTATAACACAACCCTCTCACTTTTTTTTTGGAATTTTGAGTTTGTGAGTGAGTGAGCTTTGAGCTTCTCTAGTGCTTGGATATGTGCCCAAGCCAACTATGGGAGATGTGCCCCATGGTATTGTCCTAGTTTTTTCTTAGTAATTCAAAGAGTAACATATGCAACGAATGATGTGTTGGGATATTATAAACCGAATCCATGCTAAGGCTAACAATATTTAATCATTTCTGATTAATTTCCTATCCACTAGCCTAGATAGTTGGCATCCACTTGCACCACTTGGCCAACGCTTTCTATATATACCCCAGGAGCACCTTTATCCTAATTATAGTTAGATCCTGCCCACTTTATTGAATTCTAGAATTAGTAACTGTGCCTTCTTGTAGATTCTATCTTTATCCTGCTTTATTATTTCCTTTTAGTGGATAAGGTAAAGCTAGTCAACTAGGAAACTGCTATCTTTGGTTGCCAACCCATCATCCATGATTTTCTCTCTAGATTCTAGGATTAGCATGTTTTTCCATCACTCATGATTTATCTAATTTATGAGGTCTTTTACAAATTTGGAAAGTGCTTTAGTCACCTATGGGGGTTTATCATATTTTAGTAAGTCTGCTTTATGAGCTAGCATGAGTTGTATTCTAGCAACTCAATTCTCCTTTATAAGGATGTATTACTATTATAATAATCATCAATTAATTTGATCAATAATACTTGGAAATATATTGGATTACTTCTCTTTTATTCAGTCTCTTTATTCTTCTCTCTATTTTCCTTGTGCATGCTTGTGAGAATTATCTTGTAGCTATATCTATATCATGTGCTTCTTCTTAGCATCAAGGCTCTATTTCTTCATAGTATCCGAGCTGATATTTATACATGGTATCAAAGCGCAAGGTTTATTAAGTTATATAGAGTTGAGGAGCTATCGGTTCTCTACATTAGAGCACATCCAGTCTCTTACTCCTCTATGAAGAAGAGCTTGAATTGAGCTTACAAGATTCTCTCCTATTTTTTTTATTTGTGTAGGTTGCAAAGAGTATCTTCTTGAGCACATCAACTTCTTATCATGGATTCCACTTCAGCTATGATCCTGAATCCATTCAACTATCATGAATGGAAAGACAAAATTTGCATTCTATTACACAGTAAGGGACTAAACAAAGTTTCTTTAGCTTTGGAGAGTGAGCCTAATGTTATTGTTGAGAAATAGTGGCATAATAGGTTGGATGAAGCCTATGGATTTTTTTTCCTATCTATTTCTCCTGATCTACTCTTTCCACTAGATGGTTTAACCACTCCAAACCAAGTATGGACCAAACTTGAGTCTCTCTTTGGAGTACAAGATGAGATAAGAGTGCATCAGTTGGCGAATGAGTTATTCTCATTGAGTCCAAGCAATTTCGAATCCATTGAGGTTTTCTTCACAAAATTCAATTCACTTGTTCTAATGATCAAGTAAAGTGGTATTGAGAAGAAGAAATATCAATTGATCCTTTCCATCCTATCAAAATTGGGTCTTGAATACTCAGTTTTGTGTCAACTTTTCATGTTACTAGGCTTGTTATTTTGACTTGGAAAATGCCTTCTCTGAGTACATTCTTTGATTCACTAACAAAGAAGAAAGATAAATTGATCCAAATGGGTGCTCTTAGAACCTCCAAGGGCAAGTATCATGCTCTCATAGTTCAAGGAAGTAATAATGCAAGATCAAAAGAGAAGCAAATTGTGAAAGAGAAGAAGCCAAGGTCAGATAACGAAGATGAAAGTTTGAAGCCTATTGATGAATGTTTAATGAGAAAGTCAAGAAGAAAGGGAACACATCCAAGTGTTCTTATTGTAGCAAGGGATTTCATCCTAAGAAGAAATGTTTCAAGAAGAATTTGGGCATCATGTCTCAGTTACTTGTGAATCATGCCATTGAAGTTCCAAATGAGCTAGAGAAGCCTGTTGAATCCTCAGAACAATGTCACAGTGCGCAGTTCTAAGGTAATATGAACTATGCCTTGAATTACACAGTTAGACACCTTCCTCACATATTTTATATATATTCATTTTTTGATATGTTAGAATCATAAATCTCAGTTTCATTCTTGAATAATCCACCTCTTAGTCTACTAGATTCATCTCCCAATGATTGTGATTTTTCACTAGATCCCGACTTGTCTTTAAGTAGCTCTTCCTCACTCCATTAAAAATATTGTAATTCTGATTTAGTAGAATATTTTTCAGGTTGATATACATGTTATTAAATCATCCATACCATCTATCATGCCTCTGAATACTCCTAATACTATACAAACCCCAAGTTCATAGTTTATTCCTTATTGGTCTCCTATGCCGTGTTACTTATATCAAATGGTTTCAAGTCTTATCTATTTTTCACTGGTTGGTTATCCATGACCTTAGTTTCATTGGAATTATCTTATACATGTTTGTATATGTTCTAAACACATATGGTTCAGATCTCAAGTCCATCCAACATTCGAATTTTTACACTCAGAAGTTTTTGCCAGTTGCTCAACCTTTTCCTACTCTAGCCCTATATCCTCATGGAGACACTATACCTTTGGTTTTTTTTGTTCCATATGATAATATTTCTGATATATAGGAGTCTATTCAACCTCATTTTATATTTGGTAAGGTTCTATATCATTTTGGAAGGAAGATATGTGATCCACGTCACCATTTTGTAGCTATACAAGGAACCGATTGTGTAATTGATTGTATTGATTTTTCTACTCTTTGGGAAGGAGTATGCACATATCTATTTTCCTTTTCAGATTGTGCTTTCAGATCAGAGTATGATAACAACAATAATTATTCATACAATTCTCCTACTCATTTGATGATGAGCTACAAGGAGTCTCTCCTCTTCTTTCTTCCATATTCTACACTCTAGCACATGATCATGGAGTTCACAACTTCTTCATCAAAATATGTCACCAAAAGCAGTTCATTCAGCTCATTCAAGTGAATATAAAGACATATTGAAGACATGTTGTTCAAATTTTGGTGCCCTGTCCTTTCTCGAGGGAGAAATTTCTCATGTGGTTTTGCCTCTTTCCTCACTTTCCTAGACATGAATAATTGTAAAGGGTGACCATAACCTTGTTGTTGGGACCTATATGCACCTATATGCATCTATATTTTTTATTATTCCAGACATATAATCATAAATTTAGACTTAAAGGGGGGTTGGGGGGGGGGGGGGGGTTGGGATATTATAAATCCACTCCATACTTATGATAACAATATTTAATCATTTCTGATTAATTTCCTATCCACTAGCATAGTTAGTTGGCATCCACTTGCACCCCTTGGTCAACACTTGCCATATATACCCCAGGAGTGACTTTGTCCTGATTCTAGTTAGATAATGCCCACTTTATTGACTGCCATAATTAGTAACTGCACCTTCCTATAGATTCTGTCTTTATTTTACCTTCATTAGAGAAATTTTGGGGTCTAAAATGGGCCTCCTAAGGAAAATAATAAAATAATAGTAAAAATAATAAAATAATAGTTAAAATAATAAAATAATATTGATTAATTTTGGAGGAAGAAAGAAAAAAACTACTTTTTGTGTTCGTATTTTCGACATATCTCCCTGTGTTTTTACTCAAATTTCGATCAGGAGAGCTCGTTGGATGCCGAATTTGATTCCGCATCCAACGAGCTCTCCCGATCGAAATTTGAGTAAAAACACAATGAGATATGTCGAAAATACGAACAAAAAAAGTAGTTTTTTTTAATGACAAATATGTCAATTCAACCATTATGGTTGACTTATTTTATTGAAATTCTATTGGTTCTTGAATTCCAACTCACAAAAACTTATTTTGGCACGTTTTCTTATAAGGCCCATTTTAGACCCCAAATTTCCTCTAATGATTCCTGCCTTTCAGTGGACAAGGTAAAGCTACTCAACTAGGAAACTACCATCTTTTGTTTCCAACACATCATCCATGATTTTCACTCCATATTCCAAGATTAACATGTTTTTCCACCACTCATGACAACTCAATAATGATTTAGGTAATTCATGAGGTCCTTGATATATTTGGAAAGTGTTTTTATCACCTACGGGGGTTTATCATATTTTAGTAAGTCTGCTTGATGAGCTAGCATGAGTTGTCTTCTAACAACTCAATTTTCCTTTATAAGTATGTATTACTACTATAATAATCATCAATTCATTTGATCAATAATGCTTGGAAATATATTGGATCACTTCTCTTGTATTTTGTCTCTTTATTATTCTCTCTGTTTTCTTTGTGCATGCTTGTGAGAATTGTCTTGTCGCTAGATCTACATCATGTGCTTCTTCTTAGCATCAAGGCTCTATTTCTTCATAGTACTAGAGATGCTATTTATACATGACAAATTTAATTGCAGCCATTAATGGTGGATATTTTCATGTTTTATTATCATATCTAGAGGTGTATCAGTATCATTGAAGAGTTTGGGAGCTATCGCTTTCAATCCATAATGAATTATGGTCTCCAATCCCCCTTGTAATGATATTTTTGCTAAAGGAGGATACCAATGATTGTCAAGTGAGGTTAATGTAGGCCTATACGAGTTATAATTGATGTAATATCATCTCTCTAAAAATTATATGACAATTCAAATCAATCTCGTGAAGTTTCATATGAAAGTTTTCTTACCTTGCCTAGATTTTAATGAAAAATTGACTAGTTTTATTATAACTATTACCAAAATATATCAGTAGGTCCAATTTGATTATGTCAAATATTCCAGGTCATTAATACCTCCAATCGAAGAATAAAAACCAGAATTTGAAACCCTTTGCCATTGTTTTGAAAACTCTATTTCTAAACTAGTTGAGTTGTCTCGGTAACTAGTTTTACTAGTTTGACACCCAAATCAATTCTAATCCTTCATAAAACTATGGTTTTGAATCTTTTTTTATATCAGGGATATATTTTTCATATGTTGGGTTTCCCAGGATCCTGGAAATAGACTTCATCCCGGTTTATGCGCGAAACCTAAATGGTCCCAACACATTGTGCGTAGGATTCTTGAGATCAAGCATTTATCTGATTTCCTTAATATTAAATCATGTATTTGTCACATATTATATATATTTTATGACCTTCCACTTACCTTACATAACCAATCACTAAGCCTATGTGAAGTGAGACAAACTCTTATGTGCATTAAGGATGATTCATGCAATCCTAGTCTCATTTCTAGTACCTACTTTTGCTTGTTTTATTAATTGCATATTAAGTTAATCTATTGCTTGACTTATTGTGTCAAAAATAGGAAAGGTACATTACATATCTTGTCAACCATGTTATTTAAATTTTCGCTTGACCTTTCCTTTTAGCAAGTGATCTTGTGATTGTTGCCAAGCTTCCCTTATTCAAGCAACTAATGTAAAAATCATAGAAAATATCAAAGGTAAAAATCCTTACCATATTGATTTCTTAATATCCAATGGGCACAAAAGGAGGAGCAAAACAATTCATATGGTTTATTTAAATTCAACAAAACCATCTTAATGAGTTTTCCATCTTTTTTGGAAAATCCTTGCCATATTCACCCAATTTCAAATGTAGCTCCTTGATGCGAACTAAATAGTCCTCGATTCGATAAAAGGAAAGAGTTTCCATAGAGATCAACTCTTTCTCTATCTAAATTAATTCACCTTCATTTATCTTATTGAACAAAGTATTCGTCATGTTCCAAACAACATGAGTACTGTCGATCCCATTTGTATGGAAGCGAATATCCCTCAAGATGTAGGTCGTGATAACACCTACAAATTCATCTTTCTTAAAGTCAATGTAAAACTTAGCATTGACATCCATAGGGTCAACAATAGCATCCTTCATGAACTACCACAATCCTTTTCTCTTCAACAAGGTCTCCATGTTGGTTTCCCATATTGCATAATTATGTCCATTGAGAACAACAAGATCTATCTTGGAGGTCATCCTTCCGATATAACAGATCTGATCAAAGTTCAAGAAGAGGTATCACTCAAAAATATTCCATTCAGATTCAATCAACCCTAGATCCAACTCAACATGATCTATAGGCAACTCGGTTATCCCAAATCCATAAGCTATGATACCATGTTGGGGAACCTCTTTACCTTGAACTATTGAATATAAAAGAAAACCATAGAAGGGAACAATATTCCAAGAAAAGAGGTGGTGTCTAAAGACACAGTTACAACACTTAATCACAACACATCATCATTAGAACATCACAATGCATAATGAGTATGAAACACACCTCAAATTGCATATTGGACAACCCATAGAGTTTCCTTTTTATAGTCTCCATATCTAACCAACTTCTTAGAAGTAAGGAGGATTTGGTCCACAAATAGGGGTCATTACTCCTAACCATTTTTTTCAAAATCCACAACGTCCCAAATTTTAGTCAATTCTTGTAGTGTTGACCGTCGTATTTTTTACCATTAAGTCATTTGATCAACCAATTGTTCATTCATTCCTTTGACCTTCCTATTCGGGCCTCCAGTCGACTGCTCCACTAGTCACCTATCATCTAATGATTGATTATATCTAGCATATCCATAGATGTGATGAACCACCAAGACCTCAGGTTCCAACATATTCACCAAACAAAAAAAATCAACAATGCTTCGAATCATTTTAATTACATCGGTTCTTTCCAGGAAAAGTTGCATCGATGCTTTTTAGATAGTGTCACACCAATGCAATTAAAACAACATAGTCCCAATGCAACAAAATACTCGGTGCTTTCACTGGGATTTTTTCTATTATTACACCCCAGTGTTCCATTATATATTAACCACACTTTTAAATTATAAGAATATAGACAGTCAACATCCTAGTAACTGTACCAATGTGTTTTCCTTCAGTTCTCATGCCTATGCTTTATAATATAAGTTTGTACGAACAAGTGCTTTTTTATAGTTCATAAGAACCATTGCTACATTTAGTATCATAAGCATCAATGATTGTTTATTATAAACCATCGATGCTTTTTAGTAGTTTGTAAGCATTGGTGCTACATTCAATAAAAATACCTGGTGCATATATTTTTATAAGGCATCGATTTCAATTAAAATTTTGGCTTGCTTGCATCGGTGCTATATGTATTACCAAGCGTTGATGCAGAAAAAATTTTGACGTGCACAAGTGCATGCATTTCTTTCAAAATAACCGGTGCATTTTACATTTGTTATCTCTTGTGTGTTTGGTTCAATAAAGTGCATCAATAAAAAACATCTAGAAAATCTTGTGGACACTGGAATTTTTTTAGTTATATTAATACATTTATGTAAAAACATCCGCTAAAACATATGGTACCATTTGTGGAGGTTGTAGTAGAGGATTTTTTAAGAATTTTGACCAATATTGTAACACTATAAACCTATGTTATAGGTCCTTTTCCTTGTAGTTGGATAAGGGGATGGCCTTCCTTTTCCTTCAAGAAAACAACCTTACCAGAATAAGAACTAGAATCGAGATATTTCAATAAAGGAAACATAGGATATAGAGACACGTTCTTACTGAGCATAGGTCCTTTTTCCTCATGAAGTTGTACCTGAGATACTTCTTGGATCACAACGCCAATAACCAGAGAAATTTTATCTCCCTTCAACAAAGCCTAGATCTTTGCATCCACTCCCTAAACCTCATCAAAACCTACAGAGCCATTGTTCTAATATCCGAAGTGATCCATGGGCCACACTTTATTAACCCAAAGTTTCTTTTTCCAAGTATAATCCACATCCTCATTATAACAATTTTCTTTCAGATGCCATACCTCCTCCACTAAAGACAATGAAAATGGATTATTCAATAATCTAACTTCTGCAAAAATATATAACTTCTCCACTCAATTTAGATATCAATGGAAATCCCATTTATCTATATTGACAAAAAATATGGCAGTACAACACTCCTACCTAGGCTCCCATACTTCCTCCAAACTAATGAAATGCCCCAATGTATTCCTTATGTACTCGATGAAACTCTTCTTCCACAAAACCCAAGGGGGCCTAGGAAGGAGGACTCAAATGATTGGTACAAAATGCCCCCCCTAGTCAGATCAAAATTTGGATCCCATTGTTTGATAACCAGAATCAAAGGTCAGTACATCCATTCCTTAGCTAGGATACTTTTTTCGTCCTCTAACATCAAAGGATAAAGCTCCACCATACCCTCACCAACAAGAAGAATCTGACACATAACTAATCTTTGACTTCCAATTATCCTCCATCCATGATTGAAGGGTTACCGACCTTAACAACTTACCCATAAAAGAACCGACTAGTGTCATTTTCATCAATACATGCACATCACCTATATCCAAATCCATGCCAACAACCAAACCGACTTTTCAACCTTCTACTTATCACAAGATGGTTTCCTTTTTTTTCTAACTTCTTCTCATGGGATGAAAACAAGGAAGGATAAAGACCTATGTGAGGTAGCTTCCCTCTCAATGATTTCACTTTAGAATTAATATGATATGTCGTAAAATCATTTATGGTCGTATTTTTCAAAAACTCCACTTTACCATTTACATTAAAGGAAATACTTGTCTCATTTAACACCCTTGAGGTTGGACACCAATATTTCCTACTGAAAAAATGCCACCTTTCGTCTGAGGAAATTAATACATTGCAAAGTCATAATGTCAAAACACCCCCATTTGACATGTATTTCTTCCTTCTAAGGGAATATATCCATGTCTCCTAAATCATCATCCTCAAAGTCCACCAAATCCTGTTAGAAGAACATGATCATAGAGCAATAACAATAAACAATAAACAAGATGAAAACATTAAACACATTACAAGTGATACACCAATATAACGTGGTTCACCTGAGATGGGATACATCCACACAAAAATTGGTAGTCCTTTGATTATTATACCATCCATCAAAATGAAGGGATACAACCTTTAGCACATTCGTTGCACTTCCCCTTCACTCTCCCAGTCTCTCTCACACAACCATAGAGATGGATTTTCACAATGATACAATACACACAATCGTATTACAGTTCCTTCCTTTTATAAAGGGAATATGATGGGAAAACACAACGAGATTCCCAAAACCATGGGTCCATAAATCACCCATTATTGACCAAGTCATGACTATGAAATTACAACATTTTACGAGGTATTTTTCCTAAATTTTTGTTACAGGGCGCTACTCTTGAACCCCCACAAGGTGGGGGATCCAAAATTAGTCGTCGCCCCCCACTAGACCCTGGATGGATACTTTAGTGGGGGGAAATACTCCCACATCCCGTCATCATTGTATTGGGATCCAAACATGGCTGAAACATGAACTCTAGAATCAGGAATATCAGGCTCCACAACCAACAATCTCCCACTTAGAGACTAATTATAACAAATCCACTGCTAATGCTCTTGTTGGACTATGCTATAAACCTTGGACCTGACAAATTTCTCATCCTCACCTTCATGCTTGAAGGCAAACAGAAACCGAGCAGGAGCTCAGTTTCTCTCTGATTACTACCTTTGTTAGCATGTCTATAGGATTCTGGCTAGTATTTATCTTTTCCATCTTCAATAGTTCATCTTCCAAAACATATCTTATGAAATGATACTTGAGATGTATATGTTTAGTATTGGAATGGAATTCCGATTTCTTTCTAAGATGAATGTCACTCTAGATGTCACTATACAACCTATTATTCTCCTACTTCTTACCGAATTCCTCCATGAACCTCTGCAACCAAATCATCTCTTTACTAGCCTCTGTAGAAACAACATACTCTGCTTCCATTGTTGAAAGTGTGACAACCTTTTGCAGTTTCAAAACCCAACTCACTTTCATTCCAACTATCATAAAAACATACTCTGTGGCACTCCTCCTGTTGTCTTTATCACCTACCATATCCGTGTTAACATATCCTTGTATAACAATGTCTGAAACTCCAAAACTTAATGCATAAGTGGTACCTCTCAAATACTAGAGAATCCACTGTACTTCCGTCGAATGCTCTTTACCTATATTGTTAATATAATTGCTCACAACTCCCACTACATTTGCAATATTTGATCTTGTGCACACCATGGCATACATCAAATTGCCAACCAATGATGAATAGGAAACCTTGGACATGTACTCTATCTCTTCCTGTGTCTTGGGACACATCTCCTTACTTAGTTTGAAATGGTTGGTGAAATGTGTACTAACTAGTTTTGCATTTTTCATCCTAAACCCCTCCAACACCTTTTCTATGTACTCACCCTAAGACAATGTCAATTTGTGATTTTTCCTGTCTCTTGTTATTCTCATGCCAAGGATTTGATTTGCATCACCCAAATCCTTCATCGCAAATGATTTAGCTACTTTCCTTTTGAGCACATTTATATCTTGCATGTTAGACCCTGAAACAAGCATGCCATCCACATACAATAAGAAGATAATATATCTTCCATTATCTAACCTCTTGAAATAAACACAGTGGTCAGATTGACATCTACTATAACCATGTTCTATCATAAACTTATCAAATTTAAAATACCACTGCCTTGGATCTTGTTTCAGGCCATACAAGCTCTTCTTCAACTTGCAAACCAAATTATCCTTCCCTTTGATGTCATAATCGTTTGGCTGCTGCATATAAATCTCTTCCTCCAAATCCCCATGGAGAGGTTGTTTTTACATCTAACTATTCAAGATGCAAATCTTCTACGGTCACTAGACTTAAAAATAGTCCTAATTGAAGTCATTTTAACAATAGGAGAAAATATTTCATCAAAGTCTATACCTTTATTTTGTGTAAATCCCATTACAACAAGTCTATCCTTGTACTGCTGCTTCTTACCTCCATCTTATTCCTTCAACCTGTAAACCCATTTATTATGCCATGATCTTTTATCTGCAGGAAACTCAACCAAATCCCAAGTTTTGTTTCTTGCCAATGGGTCCATCTCCTCATTCATGCCTTGCTACCACTTCTTTGTAGTTTTCGCCTACATTGCCTCTTCATAACATTATGATTCACCAGGATTAATCATCAATAAATAATATAGTGAAGGAGAGAATCGTTTTAGGGATCTACATAAACTGGTATATCTTCTTACACTTGTAGGAGTTTGAGGTACTTTTTGTTGTCCTTGATTTTCTAGCACCTTTGGAACTTCATTTTCTTTGATTTCATCAAGCACTATGTACTCTATTTTTTCCTTTTCCTCTTTCTTTCCCTGCAACTAATCTTTATACACAACCTTTTCATTAAATACTACATCTCTAATCCTAATGATTTTGTGATTTTCATAATCCCATAAGCAATAGCAAAAATCATCAACCCCGTATCCAATAAATATGCATTTCATGGATTTAGCCTCAAGCTTTGTTCTATTTTCTTTGTCAATATGGACAAATGCTTCACAACCAAAATTTCTCAAAAAGAGTAGTTTACCTTTTTACTTGTCCATGCCTCCTCTGAAATTCAACCATCCAAAGTGATTGAAGGCCCTTTTATTTATTAAATAAAAAATCGTATTTACATCATCGACCCAAAACTGTAAGGGAAACCATGCATGTAATCTCATACACCTTGCATGCTCCATGATCATCCTATTCATCCTTTTTGACACGCCATTTTCTTATGGTATTCCTAAGACTGTCTTCTCTCTATGAATCCCATGGTATGAAAAATGACTATCAAACTCCTTGCTGCAGTATTCACCTCCATTATCATATTTGAGACACTTCAATCTTTTACCTGTCTCAATATCAACCAAATATTTCCACTTCTTAAAAGTAACAAACACATCATCTTTCTATCTAATGCAATAAACCCAAGTTTTTCTAGTTGCATCATCAATAAATGTAACATAATAACGTGACCCACCAAGATATTATACCTGATTCGGCCCCCATACATCTATATGCACAATCTATAACTTTTCACTCTTCTTTTGTTTTCCAACCATGAGAAATCTAACTCTCTTTTGTTTTCCATAAACACAATTTGCATAGAATTCCAAGCTTACCTACTTAAGATCTGGAAGCAATTTCCTTGAGTGGAGAATCTGCATCCCCTTCTCACTCATGTGGCCAAGCCTATGTTGCCACAATGTTGTACCTATTTCTGAGGAAGCTACAAAGATAGAATAATCTGTATTATGAGACAATACATCATACCTATCTCATCTCCTTTTGTTATTACCTGTGCTCCTTTAGTGATCATCCAACATGTTTTTCCAAATGTAGACAAACATCCATTATCTCCCAACTGCCATGTTGAGATCAGATTTCTATTCTTAGTAGGAATATGTTTTACATCCTTTAGAAACCATTAATTTCCATTGTTTAACTTAATCTATACCTTACGCATTCCAACAATTTTACAAGGTTTATCATCCCCCAATAAAACATGTCCAAAATCACTTGGAACATAATCATGAAAGAATTTCCTATGGCGTGTAGCATGACATGAAGCCCCTCAATATACTACCTAGTAATTTCTAGTATTATCTAATGCAAGAATAAAAGCATATTGTAGCACATCACTTGCTACATTAGCTTCTTGAGTAGTTTCTTGCTTCCCGTCTCATTTATTCTTTGGAGCTTTGCAGTATTTCTTTAGATGTCCTCTCTTGCCATAGTTCCAACACTCTATCTTTCCTAGTCTGGACTTATATTTTCCCTTTATAGACTTGTTTCCATTACCTAATCTCTTTCCTTTGTCCCTTCATCTTCCCCTACTCTCCAAGGTCAACCCATTACTTGATGTCTCACCTGTAATTTTTCTTCGCATTTCCTCACTAAGAATAATGCCAACAACATCATCAAATTTAATAATGTTTGAACCAGAGACATAGTTACTTATAGCCATGGCCAAGCCATTCCATCTTTCTGGAAATGAGCAAAAGGTTATAAGATCCCTAACCTCATCATCAAAGTTCACTCCTACAGAACTTAGTTGATTAGTAACCATATTAAATTTATTTAAATGGTGAGCAACAGATCCACCTTCTAACATCTTCATATTAAATAAACGCTTCATTAGAAATACCTTGTTGGAAGGCAAGGGATTTTCATAGAGATTATACGATGCGCTCATCACACCCTCCGTTGTATTTTATTTTGAAATATTGAAAGCCACCGATGAATCCAGACACAACTGTATTGTTCCCAATTCCTTTCTGTCAAGAACCTCCCATTTTTTGTCCTTCATAGTCGCCGACTGTTTTGTTTTTCCACCGAATGGTAGGAATAGATCCTTTTGGTACAAATATCCCTCCATTTGCATCTTCCATAACTGGTAGTTTTGGACGTTAAATTTTTGGACCCTAAAATTTCCATTTTCTTCCATTGCTCCCACTCGAACCACGAACCCTTCTTTCCTATGAGTTTATCAACCAAATAGACCTTTGGCTCTGAGACCAGTTGTTAGAAAAACATGATCGCAGAGCAATACCAATAAATAATAAATAAGATGCAAATATTAAACACATTAGAAGAGAGACAACAGTATAACGTGGTTCACCCAAGATGGGATATGCCCACACATAAATTTCCAGTCCTTTTATTATTATATCATCCAGCAAAGTGAAGGGATACAACCTGCAGCACACCCATTGCACTTCCTCTTCACTCTCTCACAGTCTCTCTCACACAATCATAGAGATCAATTTTCACAATGTTACAAAACAATACATAAATGTATTATAATTCCTTCCTTTTATAAAGGGAATACCATGGGCTTTCGAAAACCATGGGCCTGTAAATCACCCATTATTGACAAAGTCATGACTCTTAAATTACAACATTTTACAAGGCATTTTTTCCCTAAATTTTCACTATGGGTGTGTTGCCCCTGAACCCATGCCAAAGTCGGGGGGGGGGGCGGCTCCCAAATCAATTTTCGCCCCCCCTTGGACCCCCATGACGAATTGGGTGGGGGGGGGGATCCCCCCAAACACCCCGTCATGGTATTGGGATCCAAACACAACTTAAACACGAACTGTGGAATTAGGAAGATTATAATCCACAACCAACAAATCCACCAAATATTCTTCCATGATGGTAACATAATAGACCACAAGGAAACCTACGAAAAGAAACTTTAGAAGAACTACTCAACCTTTGTAAGTGTGAAAATCTAGCTAAAAATAAACCCCATTATGAAATCACAGACCCCCACCCACGAATATGGAATGAGTCTTAAAGGAACTTCTTATGTAGAAATATGTTATTTTGCATGTATTAATTATATTTTTCATAGTAGAAATAATTTAAATAAAAATGTCCTTATAATGGCTTAGAACAAGATATTTACAATCTAATAAATCAAGGTAGTATCATATTTCTAGGTGACTCTAACTCAAGAACAACAATCGATAATGTTATTATCTAAACCAATGATTCTAACCTAATCTGCAATCCTCCATATCTAATAACTTGGAATGTTCTAATGAAGCGGTTTAAATCTTATCGAATGTCTTATATTCTTGGCCTTGGAAGTAATCTAGTAGATGATGTGGCCTTCAATATCCCCATATACAACCAAATAACAAATCTTGACATCTTTTTTTTTAACTCAAACGGGTAATTTTATTTTTAATTTTTAATAAATCCTGGAATGAAGAAGCAATAGCCAATTAATCCAATTACAATTTCATCAGAAGATAGAATTCTATAGGACCAATAAATATTACAAAATTCAGGATTGAGAATATTCATACATCTTCTATGGCAACAGTCTATGAACAGTTACGAGATCAAATGAAAAAAACTAGGAGCTCCATTGGTACTGAGGGATCCTTGCAGCAAAAGACATGCTTTATTTTCTAGAGAGTCAGCTTGATTGTTAATCTCTCTCAAGATATGAAAAGAAGAGACACGATAAAACTCTTTCAAGGTATTCCGAATATATTGTAATATTTTATCCAGAGATGGATTATTGAACTGAGATGCAGAGTATAACAATTTTATCAAAATATCTGAGTCCCCAAAAATTTAAATTTCCTTGTATCCAATATCCTTAGGAGTCTGGCAAGCCATGAGGAGGTTGCAACACTCAGCCTAGTTATTCGAGCAAGTTCCAAGACCCCAGCTGAAACAAGATTCTCTCACACAATCCGAGGAAAAAATGATCCCACTGGCACTTGCAGTCCCTGGATTCCCCTTAGATGCACCATCAAAAAATATAGCAGCAGTATTATTACTCTTCCACCATGGAGAAAATTTAGCTACACCCATTCTCACAAGCCATGGAGGAGAAGCCAACGATTTGGTATGAATTTTTTTTCCCCAGCGTAGAGCACCCTAGCCACGTAGCATAAACATGAGGAAGAGGAGAATTGCTATTGCTGGTTGATTCTAATAAATGCAGTTTGACTTTGGAAGCCACATCGCTTGGGTTCACCTTTCTGTCAGAAAAAAAATGAGTTCATTACGTGCAAGCCAAATCGACCACTAGATATTTTTTGAAATGGAATTCCAAGCATTTATCTAGGCTGCTTTTTTCAAGTTAGAATCATTGCTCCTTTCTTTCCAAGAGGTGAACAAAGTCAAGACTGTCATACAAGAGGGAGATACAATCTTTAGATCTCTTAAAACCAATTTCCACACTGACTGTGTGAACTCATAGTCCACAAATAAATGATCTGATGTTTTAGGAGCTGATTTGCAAAAACAACATTAGAAAGGTCCATGAAAACCACGTTTGTCAAGTTTTCACCCATCAAAATCTTCTTGTGCATAAGGAGCCAAGTAAAAAAAATCACCTTTGGAAGGCTGAAAGGTGACCAAAAAGTCTTCCACAACGCCGAGGAAAGAAAGGAAGAATGAGGATATTGTAAGGCCAAAAAACAATGGGCAGCAGAATAGACCCCTGTTCTTACCCGAACCCACTTGTCTTTCAAATAACTATGAATAACAGCCAATACAGACAGAGCTAAGACCAACACTCTTTGAAAATGGATGAGCGGTTCTGGCATCTCTGGAAAGGTCCATCCCACCCAATTCCAAACGCTGTCCCAGGAGCAAATGTCTGCTAACCGAAGAAAACCTTTGTTGGAAAGCCACAATTTGATCTCACTGAGCAAATGTAAGGAGGAGAGAGGTGGATTTCCAAGAATTTATCATCCCACAAAAGAATCCTTTTCCCATTGCCAATGATTCTATATATATGATGTTGGATATGATTTAATCCTTTTTTGCACAATTTCTAGATAGCTGAACCTGAAGGAGTATTTTCTGAGTTTATATTTATTAAAGGACCACCCTTAAGATACTTCATTAGTAAAATCTTGCTAACATGATGCTTTTTATCAGAATATAGCTGCCAAACCAGTTTACCTCCCAAGGCCAGATTAGCCAATTCGAGGTCTCGAATTTGCAATCCTCCTTCCGAAAGTGGTCTTTTGAGAAGCTTCCAGTTGACCAAATGAATCTTATTTTGAGAACCTTTACCACCATTCCAAAGGAAATTCCTGAGAATCTTGGAAATATGCACAGTAATGGACTTGGGAGCTAGGATCATAAAAGACTGAAAAATAGGGAGGGAAGAAAGGACCACCTTTATCAAGACCAACTTACCAGCCTTTGTCAACCAATGTCCACCCATGAATACAATTTTGGCTTTTAATTTGCTTATTACTTCTATCCAGAGAGAAGGGGGCTAGCTCCCAATGTCAAAGGGAGACCCAAGTACTTGATCTTGTCCCACTTATCAGATCTGGGAAAGCCCAAGGAACTAGAAATTTGGAGCATTTTCAGTTGATCAACATTTCAACCATAAACTATGCTCTTTTATTTGTTGATCAAGGCTCCAGAGATTGAGCAAAACTTTTTTAAAATTTATTTAAAGGCATGAGCAATATTTATCGAAGCCCCTCCCAGAAGAAGTGAATCATCTGCAAAGAGAGCATGATTAATTGGGTCTACTCCTCTCGCTGCCTTGATTCCTGGAATGGCACCAACAACCATATATGCATAAAATTTTCTATTTAAAGCTTCAACCATCAAAATGTGTATGAAGGGTGACATAGGACACCCTTGTTGTAGACCTCTCGAAGCTTGAAACAATTCTAATGGTCTACCGTTGACAAGGGGAGAAATCCATGGTCTATTTGTACAGGATTTAATCAAACTAACAAACTCCTCACTGAACCCAAAGGAGGTGAGAACTTGATAGAGAAAAGAGATCTTAACACGATCGAAAGTGTTTTTCATATCTAGTTTAATGATCATACCTTTCTCCTTCCTCTGGAAACTGGAATGAATGGCTTTTCGCACTTGAATCACATTGTCTACTAAATGCATTCCTTTAACAAATCCCCCCCATGTAGAGGAGAGATTAGAGATCCCAACAATGGCTTAAGTCTATTAGCTAAAATTTTGTAAGAGGCATTGCAGAGCGAGATAGGCCCGAACCTATCGAAGGATGCAATATTAACTTCCTTAGGAACTAAGGCTAGAAAGGTAGAATTGGTACAACCACCAACTTTGGATTTCTTAAGAAAAGAAGAAATCATGCGAAGCAAATCATGTTTCATAACTTGCCAACAGACTTTGAAGAAGTGGATGGAGAAACCATCCGACCCATGAGCTTTATCTGGCTCCATAGCCCAGATAACATCCACTACTTATTTTTCAGAAAATGGGATCACAAGACTAGCATTTGACTCAACAGAGACCAATGAAGGAATGTTAGATAAAAATTCGGATTTTGCTGCAGAATCAGTAACTCCATCCTTTGTAAACAGTTGATGAAAATGAATATGAACAGACTGCTAAATTTCCAAATGTCCTTTGATCACTACACCCACATTGGGATAAATTTTTGAAATATAATTGTTGGATAGTCTAACTCTGCTTTGCATGTGAAAGTAGGCAGAGCTTTTGTCACCAGTTTGCAGCAATAAACTCGGAGACTTAAGTGTTGATGTAATTGTAACTTCGGAATGTATTCACTTGTATTTCTTATGTATTATACCCCGATGTTTATTCCGTGATGTGTCTGTAATGTAATTGAGTCATGTCATGCCCCGATGTTTTGATCATGAGTTTCTATAATGTAATCAAGTCATGTCAAGTCAATGTGGGTAACCCTCCTATTGTTCAAGGGTTAAAGTCCCCGCAGTTCTAGGGCACTAGGGTTGTTAGACTCATCTAGTGAAGTCGGCCCTAGTAGGGTTTAGTCAAGTTGGGAATTAGTATAAATAGAGAGCTAGCCTCTCTATTTATCACACACTCACTCACACTCAGTTGTAGTGCATAGCTAAGGAAGAAGAAGACATTGGGGCTAGGAAGAAAGAAGGTTACTGCTGTCGGGAGATCATCTTACTATTTTGGGTTTTACTTTTGGTGCTGATCCTATCTCTGAGGAAGTTGCGGGGTTTTCTCCATTTATGGTTTCCCCGAGGAAAAAAACTATGTTCATTGTCTCTTGTGTTTGATTGTTGTGCTTGTTATTCTCTCAGTTAAAGATCCTAATATAATGCTAGCTTAATGTAAAAATCTAACATGGTATCAGAGCCAGGTTGAGAAGAAGACACTGTGCAGCTGCAGGAACTAGGGATTCCTACTTTGTGGATCTCTCTCCACATATTTTCAGCAAAAGAAGGTTGGAATAAATCTCCTCCCTAGGGCACATCTTTCTGTCGAAGCATAATCCAATTTTGAGGTTTTTCAGTTTTGGACCCGACATTACTGCCGAAAATTAGGGATTTTCACAGAAGTGGAATTTTTCAGTGAGCCCAGGCTTGGATTGATCTCCTCCCCAAAATCGAATTTTAGAGATCAAGATCAAAGCATTTGGTTGGACAGAACTCCAGAAAAGAAAAACCCTAATCTGCTCCTGAACCAGCACTACATAATTTCAGCTCCAAATCCAGATCCGACATCTTGACCTGGTAAGATCTAAATCTTTTGTATTTCCATTTGAGGTTCTCAGTTAAGATGTCTCATCACACCAAGCTTGATGAAAAGCTTGAGGGAGCTGATAACTTCCGAGCCTAAAAGTATAGGATCTCCTTGGTCCTAGAAGAAAATGAGTTGGAGTCCTACATCCATAAGGAGGTTTCAGATCCAGAGGGAGATGAGGCTAAGGCCTTACATAAGAAGAAGTTGGTTATGGAAAAGAGGATCATTGCTGATTCAATCAAGGATCACCTCATACCACAGGTGTCCTCCCTCAAGAAACCTAAAGCTATGTTTGATGCCCTAACCAAACTGTTTGAAGGGAAGAACATCAACCGGAAGATGACTCTAAGGAACTAGATGAAGAATGTAAATATCTAGAATGAGGAGACCATCCAGTCATACTTCACAAGGGTCTCCCAGATTAAAGAATAGTTGGAAGCAGTAGATGAAGAAGTAGAGAATGCATAAATTATGATGACAACCTTGAATGGTCTCCCTAGGTCATGGGATTCTTTCATCCAAGGAATCTTTGCTAGGAAGAAGTTAGTCAAGTTCAATAGACTGTGGGAAGAATGTTCACAAGAAGAAGCTCGAATAGCAGCTCGAGAAGAAAAGATGGGAAGTGAAGATCAAGCTCTCATGGTACACTCCAAGAAAGGAAGAAGGGAAAATCATCATCACCAAGGTAAGCATTCTCATCAGAAAAATAATCTTGTAAGAAGGGATCCATCCAAACTCAGATGTTATACATGCGATGAAATAGGACACTTTACTAGAAATTGTCCCATGAATAAGAATGGATCCAAGAAGAAGAAGAACTCCAAAAGAAGACATCATGCTCACACTACTAAGGATGATGATCCTCCCAGGAAGAAAGTAAAACAAGAAAGTGAAGACTCTTCAAGTGAAGAAGAATATGAGTCTGATCTCTGCTCTCATGGGAACTGTCACTCATGGAAGAAAATATTGGCTTATTGACAGTGGGGCTTCCAAACACATGACAGGTTTCAAGGAATATTTTGAGAAACTATCCGAACATAATTCACCCCATAAGGTGAAACTTGGGGATGACTACCAATATCCCATAAAAGGTAGTGGTGAATCCTCCTACAAGCTAGACTCTGGAAAGTCCATGAAAATGAAGGATGTCTTGTTTGTACCGGGACTAAAGAAGAATCTTCTATCCATATCAGCACTAGATGTAAAAGGCATGAGGGTTTCATTTGTAGATGGCCAAGTCCTCATGTGGTCAATAGGAAATACTATTGACGATGCAATAGTAATTGGAGAACAAGAAGGAGGATTATACAAATTGAAGGGCCATCCAGAACAAGCTTTGGTCCATAACACAGTAGAGCCAAATGAACTTTGGCACAGAAGGCTTGCACATGTGCACTACAGAGCACTACCACTTGCAGGCAAAGCTGTTGAAGGTCTTCCAGAAATTCAAGCAAAACATGAAGGGGTCTGCAAAGGATGTGCGAAAGGAAAGAATACAAAGAAGACATTTCCAAGTAGCGAGAGCAAGGCAAAAGGAATCTTGGAAATCATCCACTCTGATGTATGCAGACCAATGTCATCAAGTTCACTAAGCGGGTATGTATACTATGTTTCTTTCATTGACGATTATTCTAGGAAGACATGGATTTACTTCATGAAGAAAAAACATGAAGTTTTCAGCAAATTCAAGGAATTCAAAGCCTTGATCAAGAACCACACTAAAAAGAAGATAAATATATTTTGATAAGATAATGGCGGAGAATTCACGTCAAATGAATTCAAAGACTTATGCAAAGATTCAGGTATTAAGAGGGAGTTATCCACTCGATATAATCCACAACAGAATGGGGTTGCAGAAAGGAAGAATAGAACTACCATGGAAGCTGCAAGAGCAATGCTTCATGATTAGGATCTTTCGATGCATCTATGGGCAAAAGCTGCTAGAACAATAGTGTATTACAAAATCGTACTCCACATAGAGTACTCGAGAACAAGACACCTGAAGAAGTCTTTTCCAGCAAGAAACCAGAAGTCAGCCATCTCAGAATATTCAGTTGTCCAGTGTACATACACATTCTGAAAGAAAAGAGGACAAAGTTAGATCCTTCAAGAAAGAATGTTATATTTGTGGGATACTTTGAAAGCTTGAAGGCTTAAAGAATATATTTCCCAGGATTGAAGAAGATCGACATCAGCAGGGATGTAACATTTGATGAAGACTCAGCTTACAACAAATCTAGAAAGAGACCTGCTGAAGAACCTGAAGAAGCAGAAGCACCTAGAATTCATGATACAACCATGAGCAAAGAAACTCAAGAAGAAGATCGAGAATTTGAAGAACCTCAAGAACCTGTAGATCCACCTCAATAGAAGAATCCTCACAAGAGGAAACCTGGTTGGGCACGAGAAGCTATCCAAGGTGCGGAAAGATATGGGGCTCCAGAAGAGAATCACAGAGAAAGAAAGAGAACCATATCCTGCTCTAGGTATGTAGCTTTACTATGTGACTTTATCAATAAAGAACCTTCCAATTATGAAGAAGTGGCATAACAGAAAGAATGGAAGGATGCTATGCTCGAAGAGTATCAATCGATCATGAAGAATTATGTTTGGGATGTTGTCCCAAGACCAAAAGGAAAGTTGGTTGTAACTTCCAAATGGATCTACAAGATCAAGCATGTTGCAGATGGCAGCATAGAGAAGTATAAAGCAAGATTCGTGGCTCGTGGCTTCTCACAGAAAGAAGGAATAGATTATGAAGAAACCTTTGCACCTGTATCTAGATACACTTCCATCAGATCGGTACTTTCTTTGGCTGCATTGATGAAATAGAAGATACACCAAATGGATGTCAAGACTGCTTTCTTGAATGGTGTAGTGGAAGAGGAAGTGTATGTAGAGCAGCCACTCAGTTTTGAGACATATGACAGGGAGTCTCATGTGTGTAGATTAAAGAAATCCCTATACGGTTTGAAACAGGCACCTAGGACATGGTATGACAGAATTGACAACTTTCTATCCAGTATGGGCTTTAGCAAGAGTAAAGCAGATTCCAACCTTTACTACAAGGTTGAAGATGGAAACCTAGTGATGCTCCTACTATATGTAGATGATCTATTTGTGACAGGTATGGATGGGTTGATTGGTGATACGAAGAGAAATCTTGCTGCCGAGTTTGAAATGAAGGACTTGGGTATGATGCACTATTTTCTAGGCATGGAGGTGTGGTAGAATGCAGATGGAATCTCCCTCAGACAAGGGAAGTATGCAGTAGAGATCCTGAAGAGGTTCAGGATGATGGACTGCAAGGCCATGACCACACCTATGGCATCGAACCTGAAGCTATTGAGTGATGCTTCATTAGAAGCGGTTGATGCTACGATGTATCGTCAGATGATTAGGTCCTTGATGTACTTAATGAACACGAGACCAGATATTTGCTTTGCTGTGAACACCTTGAGCCAGTTCCTGATAGATCCGAGACATGTTCACTTGATTGCTGTAAAGCATATTCTGAGGTACCTGAGGGGTACAATTGATTATGGGCTCAAGTATGAGGTGAATCAGAAGATTAACCTGGAGGGTTATGTTGATTCAGATTGGGCAAGCAGTGCCATCTATAGGAAGAGCACTTTAGGGTGCTGCTTCAGTATGCGATCAGGTGTGATCTCTTGGTTTAGCAGGAATCAATCATGTGTGGCACTAAGTACAGCTGAAGTAGAGTATGTCGCAGCTTATTTAGCTAGTTGTGAGGCAGTATGGCTGAGGAAGCTACTGTCTGATTTATTTGATCTCCAGATGGATGCTACTTGTATACATTGTGACAACCAGAGTTGCGTAAAGTTGTCGGAGAACCCGGTGTTCCATGACAAGTCAAAGCATATCGAGATCAAGTATCACTATATCAGGGATATGGTGCAGAGGGGAGTAGTGAAGCTCTAGTATGTTGCGACGGATGAACAGATAGCTGATGTGTTGACAAAGCCATTGGCTAGGGTGAATTTTGAGTACTTCATGGAGAAGCTTGGTGTTCTCAAGATCGAGGTTCTCTCCAAGGGAAAATGATGAGACCTAGAGCCATTATGACATGGTGAGTGGATTGGTTCCTTCCATGGTTAGATGTAAGGGCTCAGTCATGCTATCATGGTGAGAGGATTGGTTCCTTCCATGTCAGATATGAGTGCTGAGCCATTCTAATGTGACTGTAGGATTGGTTCCTACATGATCAGATATAAGCACTGAATGCCATTCTTGGAATGGAGGCACCTGGTCAGTTACCAGGAAAACTCAATCTGGGACCGAGGGCCATTCTGATGTGACTATAGGATTGGTTCCTACATGATCATATGTGAGTGCAAAGCCCTTCTGACATTGGTTTTTAGATGTAAGTGCAGATCCCTTTCGACATGAAGGATTGGTTCCTTGCATGGTCGAATATAAGTGTTGAGCCTTTCTGACATTGGTTGTTAGAAGTAAGTGCAGAGCCTTTCAGAATGGAGGATTGGTTCCTCGCATGGCTGAGTGCAAGTGCTGAGCCTTTCCGACATTGGTTGTCGGATGTGAGTGCTGGGCCTTTCTGACAGGGTTGTGGGATGTGTTCCCACATGGTCAGATGTGAGTGTTGGGCGTGCCTTTCTGATATGATTATAGGATTGGTTCCTACATGATCAGATATAAGTGCTGGCCAGGCCATTCTGACTTATGGTCAGATATAAGTGCTAGAAGAAGACCTACATGGAGGCTAGGCCTACAACCAGCATGAAAAAGGGCTCTCTCTGTAGAACTTCTGGTGACGAGAAGAATCATGAGATATCACCCGTGATGATCCGGTGATGATGATCCAACAGTGATGATCCAGATCGAGGGATGATCCATATCCAGTGATGATCCAGATCGAGTGATGATCCAGATCCAATGATGATGATCTAGATTGAGTGATGATCTAGATCCAGATGAAGATGACTTGAAGATGGAGATGACTTGAAGATGAAGATGACGAGGACTCGAGGATGATGCAGATGATACAGAGAAGAATACTTGTGCTAATAAATTGTGTGGAGAGAATACCTTCCTAGTTAAGAGGGAGTGTTGATGTAATTATAACTTCAGAATGTATTCACTTATATTTCTTATGTATTATACCCCAATGTTTATTTCGGGATGTGTCTGTAATGTAATTGAGTCATGTCATGCCCCGATGTTTCGATCGGGAGTTTCTATAATGTAATCAAGTCATGTCAAGTCATTGTGGGTAACCCTCCTATTGTTCAAGGGTTAAAGTCGCCGCAGTTCCGGGGCACTAGGGTTGTTAGACTCACCTAGTGAAGTCGACCCTAGTAGGGTTTAGTCAATTCAAGAATTCATATAAATAGAGAGTTAGCCTCTCTATTTATGACACACTCACTCACACTCAGCTGTAGCGCATAGCTGAGGAAGAAGAAGACACCGGGCTAGGAAGAAAGAAGGTTAGTGTTGTCGAGAGATCATCTTATTGTTTTGGGTTTTACTTTTGGTGTTGATTCTATCTCTGAGGAAGTTGCAGGGTTTTATCCATTTATGGTTTCCCTGAGGAAAAACATTGTGTTCATTGTCTCTTGTGTTTGATTGCTGTGCTTATTATTCTCTCATTTAAAGATCCTAATATAATGCTAGTTAAATGTTAAAAATATAGCATTAAGACGCAAAGATTCTTCCTCATTGCGAAAAGAGAGAAAGGTATTTGCTTGAGCTGACTTCTCCCTAACCAAAATTGGTTTTGTTATTTTTGAATCCTCCATACTGAGTTGTAAGTCTGCTAAAACTTTCATGTTTGCTTTTCTGGTGCTGAAAGGAGTTATGAGAGGTTGCTTTATCCATGCTTTCAAACCATATTTAGTTCTCTTTAATTTTTGTTCCCAAACATAGCTGGGAGAAACATCAACGTATTGGGACCAATCCTCACTTACAGTTTCCCAAAATCCTTCACGCTCTATCCATAAAGGGATAAATCTAAATGGGATGGGGCCCAAGTCAACCTCTTCTTCGACCAACAATGAGATAGGATGATGTTCGGATGATAACTTAGGCAAAATTTTGTATGAAATAAGAAAATTCTCCTCCAAAAAGGAGCTTTGAACTAAGAATCGGTCCAAACGTGCAAGAATGCTAACTGCACAATTCTAGTGTTGGACCAAGTAAACCAACCTTTCTTGGGTTTGAAATCCAGGAGGCCCCATGAGTGAATCAGGGACTCCACATATTCCAGCAAAGGGTCTTTTCCAAGAACACCTCCTTTTTTCTCATGCGAAGCTGATGTAATGTTGAGATCCTCTGCCACGATGATATTTCTAAGAGAGTGGCTTTCCAGAAATTTTGACAGATAATTCCAACATTCCTTTTTCTCAACTAGATTAACAAGGACATACAGATTAAAGAGGGAGATAGAGATCTTACTTATTGTGGAAAAAAGTTTTGAATATATCCAATGTTGAGTAACAAAAGATGAACTCAATTTTTTTTTATCCTTAGTCCAAATTGTTACTAGGCCCCCACAGGTGCCCCGAGCATTGAAAATAATACCAATGTTCTTTTTCCATGAATACTTGCTTAATTATAATAATACATCCTCATCAATATTTGTTTCTTGAAGCAATAAAATGTCTACAGGTTCTATTCTCATAAGATCTTTCATTGCTTCCGCTTTTTTAGGATTCCCCAATCCCCTACAGTTCCATGAAACTATCTGCATTATTTACTTGCACAAGAGGGAATTGATCCACCCTTTTGGGGTTTGCTTCGCTTGCTTCAGCCCATAGACATATCAATTGTGGCTTGGATTCCCTTTATCTTTAAACGCTCTACTTCTTCCTCTCTAAGCTCCTTACGAGACTTTCTGCCAGCCTTTTTTGAGGATTGCTCAATGGAATCTTCATCTAAGGAACCAGAAGAATCAACCGAATTTTTCTTGAGTATTTCAGCATTAGAAGGAGAAGATGAAGGTATTGGAGGGGATTTGATAATTTCCTGGATGATTGGTTCAGCACAAGGAGATTGGAAATGAACAAGGCAGTCCTCTTGAGACCCAATTATTACTTCACTTTCAACGAATTCTGAAGGCTACACCTCACCCTCTTCAAGAATTTTTGTAGGCTGCACCTCACCCTCTTCAAGAGCTTCTGTAGGCTACACCTCACCCTCCTCAAGAGCAGGGGAAGTATGGCCATCCGGAGGACATAAGGCATCAAAAGGGTTTGCCGAGACTAATAATTTTTCTATAGCTTGGTTTCAATAATTCTTCTTCTCAACAACAGTGGCTCTATTCCCTATTGTTTTTCTTTTCCTTTTGATCTGGGGTCTTGCTTGGAGGAGCCTGGTTTCTGCACATAAGTCCATTGCTCATCCTTCTTTGCTGCAATGTTTTCTTCTAGTTTTTTCATGCAATTTCTAGCAAAATGGCCATAACCATGATAGTGGCGGAATTTGAAAGGAAGCTACTCATAGTCGAGCTCCTAAATATGAGACCAACCTGCCACAAATAAATTAATCACCTCTGGCAACCTAGTCTCTAAATCAGAAGGAGCCTAACCCATACAGAGACTGCTGAAGGAACATCTTGAGTGGGGTCAAAATCAGGAGTCCATTTGTTCAAGTAGAGCCCCTGAGGACCCATAAAATAGGGCCCATTTCGAAAGATGAGGTCTTTGTCTTTTGCTGAGTCGAACACAAAGACATAGAATCCTCTTCCAACAAAATGGTTATGAATTCCTTCGGTGACCAGAGGCCTTAAATTACGCTACACCCAACCATCTATTGCCTTCAAAGAGGGCCAAAGCCCAGTAAATTGGCCAATTAAACCACGTTCAGAAAGATTCATATCAGTTTGACATGGTCTATCGGCTGGCATTTCAACAGTTGGAATATCCACCTTCTTCGAAAATTGCTGCACTAAAGAACTACCCTTCCTCTTGCCACATGAAGCAACCAATCTTTGAATGCTAACAATTCAGGAGGAAGAGGAGGGGGATCACCTCCAAGATCCATGACCGATTACCCCAGGAGATATCCAAAGAAATATCCCTAATACACTCTCATAAATGCATGAAGGATGAAAACTCCCTAGTCCAGGCTGGCTCCAAGGGACCTGCAAGAAACAATCCTGCAGGAACGTCCAAATCAGTAGCCAAGACCAACAACCAATCTAGGACCTTTTCAAAGAAGAGAAAGCCGAAGAGTACTTTTGTCCAAAAATCGAACAAAGAACCTCCAAGGTAACACTGAACAATTGATTCACCCGCAGAACAAGCCAAGAATGATAATGCACTTCAGAAAACCAGAGATAATCACGGTTCCAACGAAAGGAAACTAGAGCCAAGGTCTAAGAAGCAGAATCTTTGTTTCTTCCCCTAAAAATCCAACCGTCCCGGGACCACGAAATACTTTGCAAAATCCACCATAAAGACCTTCAACGGGGAAAGAACCAAGCGAAAAAGATCATAATCAAGCCTCCAACGGAAACAATTTGAAATTGCTTCTTGGAGCAAAATCTCGAGTTATGATCTTGCATCTCGGAAACATTATCAAATCTTGACATCTTAAGTGACCATGAGCCTGACAATTCATATCAAATACATTTAACCCTACCTTTATACTTAGTCATGTAAAAATTTCCTATAGAATATCATTTTGATAACCAAAAGCACTTGATCTTAAAAAAAACTATTTTTTTTCTAAAGGATTTAAAAAATGAATTAGATATGTTATCAAATAAGGACAATATTGAAGACCTACATCATAATTTTACATCAACAGTCTCTATGCCCATTAACAAGTTATTTATCAAGGTATTGAGTAAAAATAAAAATAGAACAACCAACCCTTGGTATTATAAAGTGTAAAATCACTAAAAAATCCAATAGGGATTCTTCTAACGAGTCCCTAAATATGACTAGATAATAGGTACATATCCTAATTAAAAGAAAAATATGTACTATCCAAACAAAAAGCAAGAGAAGCTTTTACACCTCTCAAAGCTAGATCCTTAGAAATTATAGAGGCAAGCTCTAACTTGCAAAACTAAAGAAAACATTGTGATTCCCTTGATAGACTAGAATTCCTACAATAAAAGGTTTATGTGGTCAACGATTCAATATGTTTACCTACTTATTGGCATCCAGGTTAATCATGTCCAACCGGTTGCGTCCGATTTCCTTCATATAAGCATCCAAATCAAGCAACTCTAGTCAGTATCCTCATAGATTATGTCCATATCCCCACAACTTTCCTTAATTCATTTCCATTGAAAGCCGATAATAAGATTTACTAGCGTGACACGTGGTCGAGGGACCCAATCCCGTTACCACTATACCCCTAGGTTCATCTACAGGGCCCGAACCATGGAGGACATGTAAGTTTGGGGGGGGATTTGAACATGAGACCTTCCATTTACAACCATTTACAACATTTCAAATTTACCACTTGCTCTGTCCCCCATGAGTTGAATCTTCATTCATAATTAATTAGGATCCCCTAACTATATAACTTCAACAATCAATTATTGAACCTTCTCACTTCTCAACCTTTAGTTTAGAAGTTTTTCACTTTTTGGATCTTAATAACCTCAAATATCTCTTAATAAAAATATATTTTGTTGATGCTCCTTTAATAATTAGACTTTTGGCTATAAAAATATATGGTGGCGTCGTTTATGTAGCATCCTTTTGTATTTCCACCCTTGTCATAATCGTTTGGTGTCGTTTGTGTATGCCTCTTTTATTCTTTTAAATAAAAAAGAGCTTTTGCCACGAAGTGATGGCCACGGTTCGCCAACCAACTATTAAGTGATAGTCACGACTCTTGGCTGACTGATACTCAAGTTCTCTTATAGACAGGTGGTGCAGGTGATTGACATCTACTGTGACTATATTATATATATTCATCACATTATTTATCAGGACCTTCAAAAATTGCTTCTTGTTTTTCGCAATGGCAATGTTTTGATCTTTTGCAACATAAACAATTTTACACTAGCTCTAAATCTAGGACTAAAGCTAGGGTAGGAAATAACACTGACTTCAGCGCTATCTTGTGGAATAGCACTGAATTTTCATAAAAACTACAAAGAAATCACCATAAAGGTAGATGGAAGAAAAAAAGAAGCTAAAAGGGACACTAATGATGACATTTATTGTAATAAATAAAAATGAGGTTGATTTTGGGAGGACCAGGTTTAGATTCGAGGGTTGATTTATGGTTTTGATTATAATGACAACTGTTAAGGTTTCAATTAGGGGATTGATGTTTTTTATACAAAAATATCAAATTTAATAGTTAGAGTTCTCATTTTTAGTATACAGTGTTCTTGTCAAATTGTATAACATATGCTAAAAATAACTAGACAAAAAAACAAATACATTACTCTCAAACATTATTCTCAAACAATGTATCAAACTAAATTTTTCTTTGTTTAATACTTTGAAAGAGTCTATAAAATATTTCGATTTTAAATCTCTCATCTCATAGTTTTTAAAAGATACTTTGCTCTACCGTATTTATTTTTCAATAGAAGAAATATCTTTGCAATGGTGTTTAGACTGCTTTTGGTATCTAAATTCATAAGTTCCATTCAAAGAGTGTCCTTTCTAATATTTTAAAATCCATTGTTTGTCATATATAGTCGTAGTGGGGAGGTAGGTGCGGGGGGGATCTTACTTGATCCTGGAGGACAAACAAAAAAAACCTTCGCTTGGGGGCTGGGCCACAAGATGAACAATCATGGCTGAGTGGATGGCACTCATGCATGGGTTTGAATTCTTAGACTCAATAGCTATCTCCAGGTTGTTAGTCTTTGGAGACTCACGAAAAGTCATATACAAAATGATCAACGAATATTCCACAGGCTCCATCAACTGCAAAAGGATATACGACAGAATTAATCCCCTCCTCACAAGCAGAATCGAATTCTTCCACATTCTAAGAGAAAATAATGCACTCGCGGACGCATTGGCTAATCAAGGGGCCTCCCTCCCTCAAGGTCATATCCGGATAAACAATATAGATATCGGCACTAAACCTATCCCCTAAATGCATTGCAAGCCTCCATCCTTATGGTTTTCCGTTAACCTAAGTCTCTCCCTGTTTAAATTTTTGAATATTGGTTTTAAATATTTGGCTTGCCCAAGTGACATGTGGCCTCCACTCTCCCTCCTTTCCTCCACGCACTCTATAGCCTTTAATACCTCTCCCCTCAGGATTAAATGCCTGCGTAGAAGGCATGCTCCAAACCATCTCCATCTGCATACTATGGCTTCGTCTAGAAGCTTCACCTGCCCTTTTGCTCCCTTCGACAACCCTATTTTTAATGTGCCTTCTAATGCCTCTTCCAATGAAATCCTACCCGATGCTCTGCCTGATTTTGGTGAAGGAATTCTTTCTCAGCGAGATTTTGTTCAGGTGATCTCTTGGGAGGTTTTGTTTATGCTTAGGATTACTATGAAAGAGGGCCTTGCTCAGGCCGGTCTCCTGAATCGCCCTTGCTCCATCCTCAATGTTCTTAGGATTTCTACTCTTTTGTGCTCAGCTAGTTGTTCTGCGACCACATACTACTTCTCCAGGCAGCTCCTTTTTGAAGGCAATATTTCCACCCTTGGCTATCACTACTCTCATCTAAAGGAAGTTTCGATAGGTACTTTGACTTGCCATGATAGAAATGAATTTGACTCTCTGCAACAATATTTTTCCTTCTTCGGCTCTATTTTCAACAATTTGTCCCGTTTGAGTTGGTGTTGCAGTCATTGTTGTGCTTAGGATCTCTTTTCTATTGGTTCTGTTCTTAATAAATTGTCAAGTCTTAATTTCCATAGCCACAGTCGTGGCAAAGGCCATCCCCACATATAGGAAATGGACTGTGGAAGGGATAATGTTGGTATTACAGATTTGAAGGTTAATATTCAATGTTTGTATGAAATGGTGGCCATAGGGATTATGGATAGTAGAGAGACTACTAAGGAGGTCAAAAATCTTGTTGATGTGGTTGGTTACACATCTTATCATATTAGCAACCATGATGCTAGGATAGATGACAATGAAATGAATCTGAAGGAAATCACGGGGAAAGTAGACCATATTCAAGAGGATCTACAGCGTTTGGTTCAACTGAATCAGGGAAGTCAAGCCCATGAAAATCTAGTAGGAGCAGTCCAGAATATGGTGGAGGAATCTGTCACCTAGCCTATGTGGCAACCAGGCAACCGTTAATGTGTCTCCTTTAGAATATGTTTTTTTGTATCTTACTTAATCAACAGTTTGTCCGATTATACACTACGTCTGTAACTAATCGAAATGTTAGAAATCTCTGCAGCATTTTAAGGTCTACTTCATGGCCTAGTTTTGTTTCAATTTCCTCAGACCTACAAGAATGCTTTAGCTTCTATTTTTTTGAAATGAATGGCTATGCACATCCTGTTTAATATTACTCTCCTTTCAATTTCTGTTAATATATATATATATATATATATATAGTCGTAGAAGCATTAGAAGCCTTTGTTTTGTTTGATATTAAACATGTGTTATTCACATAACGTGTGCTTAAAATAGATGATGTAAAGTAGAAGGCAATGACGTGTTTTGATCCATAATTTGAATAGACAATGGCATAAAGATTATGAATTTTGCAACATGTCACTTATCAAATTGCATAATCTCGAAATTGCATAAATGGTATGAAAGATATGTATAGGTAACTTTGAATGGGGAACAATTTAATAAGAATTAAATATAATATTATTTAAAATACTATTAAATAGTTTGTGGAATCTATAAATGTGTATGGGTGGTAGAATCTTATATGGACTTTCAACAAATCAAGAAACAAGTAAGTTATGTTTTGGGTTTGTGAACTTTAACCAATAATTAAGTAGAAATACATGCATTGTACAATGGGATTAGTATTTTGAATTCTATATATGTTTTGAAGACTTATTTTTTTATCATTAGTTGGATTAAGAAATGGAGTGTTGTTAAAGACTCAACCATGTTTTACATGTTGTTGAGGAATTTTAGCTTCTTACCCCTTTTACATTGTTTGTTTTTATCATGTTTGAAGGGAAAATAATAACATTGTCAATTATTTGGAAAATCGACTACTAGGTTAGGTAATATAATGTTTTTGGCAAATCAACTACTAGGATCGAAGGGAAAATAATAGCTTTGTCAATTCCTTGGCAAATAAACTACTAGGTTCGACAATAGAATGTTTTTGGAAAATCAACTGTTAGGTTAGGCGATAGAATGTTTTTAAATAATGGTGTATCCCCAATCAAATTTGGATCCCATAGACTAATGGTTTCAACCATGAATTTCATCATACATTGCATTCCAAACACAAATATTTATTGGAGAGAGCATGAATTAATTTGTACAAGCTATCAGTGTTGATCCAGGTTTTGTCACTATTCTCGGCTGTTAATTTACTCTTTTTGCATCTATTTTGTCATATTTTTTACATATTTCATGTCATATAGCTTATCATTCAGCCCCAGGTACAAACACATTTGGAATTTATCCAAGCTTTGGTTTATTTCCGCTATTTCGTGATTTTATTAAGCAATTCTGTGATATTTGGAAACATGTATAATAAATGGATTTGTTTTGTAGATTATAGTTTTCAAACAAGCCTCCATGTGGACACGCACTCATGCTAAACATCTATATATCACATCTAGCCCTCCGATCGATCCGCGCGCTATTAGTTGGCATATTCCCAAACGATTAAAGCGTAAAATGATTTTTAGTTGCTCTGTTGTCCACACGTTCTGCTGCTATGATGGCCCTTTCTCTAGAAGGCCTATCATCCTGCCCTCTCCACGTGACACCACGATTCGTGCCCACGATGACAAAGACCCTTATGACCATAGCCTGTGTGAAGAAAACTGACGCACGAAGGATTAGGAAGGTGGTTGCACATTGTTTCCAAATGTCACATAGTTATTTAATTAGCAGTTAAGGTTGACTATTTTTGGAGCGGTCGGCCACTGAAAGGGTCGACCTTCTCACCTATGTAAAACCTATAAAAAGACGTCTCTAAGAGAGAGTCGGGCTAGCTAGTTAGTTGGTTTACCAGTCATTGTAAAAGAAGCTCTGTAAACTCTGTTTCGAATTCAATAAAAAGTTATATTTTCAGTTGTGCATACATGGCTCTATTGTCGTGAGTGGTTGATTAATTGAAGCGCAGCCTTGATTGCTGAGAGGGCCCCTCAACAACTAGCGATCTCCTGTTCTAGTGTGTTTTCGTTATTTCCTTTCTTGCAGCTAAGTAATTTATATTTCCAGTCTCTGTGTGTAGTTCAATTCTATTGTAAATTGATACTGTTATTTCCTTGTCTTTTGTAATATGTGTTTGCCGTAAGTTATATGATTTATAATGTGCTGTTAAAATAGTTTTCATTTCCAGAATCACAAGTGGCCGACTACATAAAAGTTGTTTTCGGTTTTCTTTTCAGCTTTGTTTCTTAGTTTTATAATTTCAATTCGATATAATTTGATTCATATAATATCTTAGGTTCAACTCATAGCTAGATTCAATTCTGTCAATTCCTGTTTAGCTGTAGGTTAGTTTCAGTTATTTTTCATTTGAATTGTTAAATAATAGGAAATAATCTCTCTTTTAATTAGTGTAATTTACTCTTATTCTTCTGTTGTTTTAATTGTTAACATAAGCTTAGTCATTGTTTCCTTTACCTTGCAATATCATATGCATAAGTCAACTGATATTAAGATAATTTAGGTTACATGTTTCATAATTTGCATTGTTTTTCCCATTCAGACTGTCATTCAAACGGTTTGTCCAAACTGTCATCCAGACCTTCGTTCAGCCTTTAATATTTTCTATTTTGTTTTATGCTTGTGTCAAATATAGTCTTCTTATTTTTGAAAATATATTACTTTCTGCAATTGAACAGTAGCTATCTATGTCTAGTTAGGACCTTACTTTAAATAATATAAAATATCTATCAAGTGCTATAATTACTTCTATCCTTTGTCACTTTTATCTTAGGTTGTTTTTGGATTATATATCCTCTGTCTCTGATTTCTTAATTTTGCTTTTGTTGTAGGATTTGTTAATTGTAGCCTTAGTTGAGTTGCTTCAATCTTATTTATTTGAATTTAGGGTTTAAGTTACTAATTCTATTGTTTAAAAGGCATATTAAGTCTTCCTTATTTTTACTAAATATTTCCAGAAAATAGATTTAGATTTAGGAAACATAATATCTTTATTAAGTTTTCTACTTGCTTCTTTATTAAGTTTTATACTTGCTTTTATTAAGTTCTCCACTTGTTTTCCCAATTATAGCCGTTTCATATGAGAATAGTATACCCTTAATTCCAAGTGATCCATTAAAAGAATCTCGTTTCTTAATTAATAAGTTGGTTGTTAATAACATCTTTTTAGAGTCATTTGCTTATGGAATAAATAAAAAATGTTTACTATTACTTGTAATTGGACACTACCTAGTTTACATTTATTTGTAGAAGTTAAATTAGACCTAATCCCATTAATCTTCTTTATTTCTTTTGAAAACCATTTTGATACACCTCCTTCTCCAGTTCCGATCACAATGAATGCATATCCTCATAATAATCAAGGAGAGTGGAACTAGGTAAGTTGGTTCAATCACTATATATTTGTCAAACCGCATGTATAGTTTAGTTATTGGGTTTCCTATATAAACTAAATAGTTGTAATATTGTATCAAATAATATAATCTTTTGTATTCATATAGTAAGAGTTCTGAATTTGTTTTAACCTTTCGAATTCACAGATTAAGAAGCAAAATAATTAATTAATAGAGTACACTGTAAAAGAGTAGTTTACCTTGTTAGAATAGTTCTATTTATAAATACATAGTTCATGGTTGATAGAGTACAGTAGTATAGCTCGATACTGCTATAATCTAGTAGTTTTGTCCCAGCCTAATTACCTTAGTAGTTGAATTTCTGGAGTTTGACTCGGTTTTTAATTTTGAAAGATCTTTTGATCTTTTCTTTGTTAAAATATTTCCATGACACCTTAGGAACCCTTCTACCTTCGCACATATTTTGTGTAAACTCTAAGATTACAAACCTCGGTCGATAATTAAATATTTGGTGAATTAATTAAGACAATAAAACAACCAACAATCACATGCATGTTTCACAAGTGACATCAACCATAGTATCCAAGGCAAGGATTAATGATGGAGTCTTAACTCCAAAATGTGCCTCTAGTTCTCTCCCTCAAACAATATCACTTTCACATGATTGGGAATGTATGACAAGAGTTATGGAAAAGCAGTGTGAAGGTGGGATATATGGGTTGGTCTAAGTGACGAAATCCAAAGATGAAGGTCAAATTCTGGACTTCTCCTTTTGCTCTTCGTCTCTAGTGTTTGGTAGAAAGGAGGCAGAGGTATTTCATTACATAATTGGAGGTTTTTTGCTTAGTTATACTAGAGAAATAGGACAAGAACAAAGCATTATAGGTAGAGGTAAAATGATCACCTGCTCTCATCCCGATATTATTCAGAGTCTTATGGTGATTTCTTGTGTGCAACATATAGACAACCCTTTAACTACAAGTTTGCGTAGGGTTGTGGTAAGTAGTGACATTATTGAACTTATGCTTTTTAATAATTATGTTGAATGATCAATAATTTTTGTTTTAGTGGAATAGTTGGTGATGGACTATGTGATATAAAGAAATTTTTAAGGCGTCACTTTGGTTAGTTTAGAGCGCATGCATCAAGAAATTGAATATCTCAATATCCACATGGAGAAATAAGTAGAAAAATAAGAAGAACCAAATATGCTTCTTGAGTAGTGGGATACTAAAATTGAGAAATTGACAAATGACCTTGATACGCACTATAGTATAATATTGAGTTTTGCAAAGAGCTCATAGTCATTAGCTTCTCCCCCTATAATGTCAATGGGGTCTAGTAAGGAGATTAGGGTAGATGAGGAAACAATGCAACAAGTAGAAACAACATCAAGAGGGGAAAAAAGACCCCCACATGACCTAGGACCTAGCACGGAGGATATTTCTATGGAAGAGGCTCACAACATACATTTGTTTTCCCAAAACTAGTATGGTTACCGAGAGTCAACACGAACAGTTGCTTAAGGTCCTTACAAGTCAATTTGGAGCATTTGCATGGGAGTACATTGATATGAATGGTATACACCTTGACACTTGTATTCACCATATTTACATGGATGCCAATATATCCCCTATAAGGAAGATTCAGAGGAGGATGAACCCTGCTTTGAAGGACATAGTTAAAGAAGAGTTACAAAAACTCCTCAATGTTAGTTTCATATACCCAATTTCAAATAGTAAATGGCCCATCTCCTCGAGTGGTAGTTTGTAATGTCCCTTTTTGAAATTTTATTAAATGACCAATTTTTCACTTTTTCCCCAATTTCGAACCTTCACTAGTTTTGATGTCTAGACCTCCAAATTGACCCAAATGCTTCCAAATTTTCTCAGAATGTACATGAATGATAATAGAACTTAAATATGATTTTTAGGGATGTTTTATGACCCCCCAATTACTTCTACAAACTTGTTTAATTTTCTATTCAAATTAGGATTCTTTACTAGCAAATACCCTTTGGATTGAAAAATGCATGGGCAACCTTTCAGCGGGCAATGAATTTTTCTTTTCACGACATTAAAGCCATTTTCGAACCCTACCTTGATGATCTGCTAGCACATTCTCGTAAGAGGGTCGATCACCCAGATCACTTGGGTTTGATTTTTGAATGATGCAGATACTACAAAATTTGCTTGAATCCCCACAAGTGCGTTTTCTGTGTCGAGTCAGGGAGACTGCTCAGATTCATTGTTTCCAACAAAGGAATTTAGGTGGATCCTTTGAAATATGAGGCCATTGTAAATATACCTCCTCCTCGTTCTATCAAGTAGCTTCAAATCCTGCAAGGGAAGTCCAACTTCCTTCGACATTTTATTGTAAATTATGCCAAGATTACTAAAGGTTTCATGCGCTTGTTGAAGTAGGACACCCCATTTGTATTGGATGAAATCGCACAACTTGCATTTAAGGCATTACAAAAAGCTTTGTTGTCAGCACCGTTATTGTGCCTACCATGTTACTCTCGTGATTTTATGTTGTATCTGGCTGCATCTGAGTCGACCATAGGGGTAGTACTAGTCTAGGAGGACGATAAGATCCAAGAGGATGTCGTCTACTATCTTAGCCGTGTTTTAGCTGGCCTTGAACTTAGGTATTCCCATGTCGAGAAGTTGTCCTTGGCAACTGTGTATGCTGTTCAGAGGTTACATCACTACATCTAACTGAGGACCACGACGGTAGTGGCGGATGTTAATCCCTTCCAATATGTTTTGTCCCGACGAATAGTTGGAGGCAAATTCAATAAATGGATAGTCATTCTTCAGGAGTTTGACTTAGATTTCCAATCCGCCAAATCCAAGAAATCCTTAGTTTTTGCTGAGCTCATTGCAGAATTTCCGGTAGAGGAAGATGTAGCCATTAAAGAAGACTCATTCCTAGATGATCATATCTTTTTGATCTCCACCTTTGACCCTTGGTACAGAGATATACTTGTCTATCTCCATACTTTGAAGTACCCTACAGCCTTCTCGTGGGAAGAACGATGCAAACTGTGCGTACATGCCAAAAACTACCTCATTATTGGAGATACCTTATATCGTAGGGGGGTAGATTTTGTTTTGCATCGATTTCTTACCCACAAAGAAGACGAGACTGTCCTAAATGATGCCCATAGTGGAGCATGTGGGGGTCATTTATCTAGTTTAGCAACGGCCCATAAGATATTGTGTGCCGGTTATTTCTGGCCCACTATCTTTAAAGATTGTGTGGAAGCTGTGAAGCACTGTCATCCTTGTCAGCTTTACACCAGAAAGATGCGGTTGCATCATACTCCGTTATTTCTCGTCATCTCAGTGGGCCCCTTTGCGAAGTGGGGGATAGATTACGTGACGTGCAACCTAGTCTCGGCTGGGGGGCACAAACATATCATTGTCACTATAGATTATTTCACGAAGTGGGAAGAGGCAATGCCCACCTATAAAGTTGATGGGGAAACAACAGCTTTTTTCATTTTTAACCAAATTATCGCATGGTTTGGTATCCCTAAAGAGATTGTCACTGACCATGGCAGTAATTTCCAAAATAGTATGATGACTGAATTGACCACTATGCTAGCATTTAGACAAAAGCATTCATCTTCTTTCTACCCTCAAGCAAATGGTCAAGTCGAAGCTATAAATAAAACCTTGAAGACTATTCTCAAGCACACTATTAATGCAACCCGTTCCGATTGGCACATCATGTTGTATCCAACACTTTGGGATTATCAGACCAATGTGAAAACTACTACAGGGTTCTCTCCTTTCCAACTCGTTCACGGAGTGGAAGCAGTCACCCCGGTTGAATGCGAAATCCCATCCTTAAAAGATTGCTATTCATGTGTTACCTGATACAAATGAGTTGGAAGAACGTCTGTTACATTTAGAACATCTAGATGAGCAGTGTAAAGACGTGCTGACAGCAAACGAAGCTCATAAAAATATGGTCAAAAATCAATACGATAAATCGGTCAAACCTCGGATTTTTCTGAAGGGGAGCTTGTCTTGCTCTAGGATCAGGATAAAGAACCCCTGGGGGTAGGGAAATTCAGGTCTATGTGGTTAGGACCTTATGTTGTGTCAAAAGCGCTGAAGAAAGGTGCATATGAATTAACATATTTCGAGGGAATAAGCTTCCCGAGCCTAGAAATGGGCTCTACTTGAAAAAGTACTATGCTAAGGCTTAGCGCTTTTTCCTGTATTTTTATTGTATGTATTTTATGTACAATAGTTCATCGGTTTGTGTTCTTATACCATCTATTGGTTGTTACATATGTCTTCTGAGTGGTTCGTAGGTTTCACAGATGGCGCTAGTCGCCACACTTGTAACCTGGCTTCAGCCGCATGGGTCATCTACTCGCCCTCAGGACATCTAGTTGCCTCTGGAGGCACTTGCCTAGGTCTTGCTACCAATAATGTGGCCGAATATAGGGCTGTCATTGAGATTTTATGGGATGCTTTGTCACATGGTATCACTCAGCTGGAAGTTAGACTTGACTCTCAACTGGTGGTTTCCCAGCTCAATCTAGCTTATCAGGTGTGGAACCCTATTTTACTACGTCAGTTTATGCGAGTTAGGTTATTGGAAATAAATTTTGAGTTTATTACATTCAATCATATTCCAAGAAATCAAAATTCATTAACTAATGCATATGCTAATTATATCTTGGATTGGCACTTAACACATTTTGCATAAAAATATACAATAGATACATTACAAAACACATGTAAATAAAACCGGCAATATATATATATGTGTGTGTGTGTGTGTGAATATCTGTCCATATAGATAGGTCGAGTTTCTGATCCTCATATCAAGTCATAACTGTATAATATACAAAAAATGGATCGAAGTCCATAAAATGCTCCTAGGTCTAAGGTTGACCACCCTGGTAATCATGTCCACCCTGGTCATCTGGACCACCCTGGTCCCTTGATCATCCTGATCACCCTGCTCTTGGGCTTCTTCAGCGTCCTCAACTGCAGCAGCCTCAACGACATCGATGTACACAAGTACTGCTCAAGCTACCCACCTCATAAGGCGTATCCAGACAAGTGGTATACCAACCACTAGCTCCTGCATAACGGTAGGGATATGCTCAATACGTAAAGTAGGTAATTTTTGGGTAAGCCTGGCTAGCTTTCATTAGAGGAAATTTGGGGTCTAAAATGGGCCTTCTAAGAAAATGCACCAACAATAAATTTTGTGAGTTGGAATTCAGGAACCAATAGAATTTCAATAAAATGAGTCAACCATAATAACTGAATTGACATATTTGTCATAAAAGAAAACTACTTTTTTTGTTCGTATTTTCGACATATCTCCCTGTGTTTTTACTCAAATTTCGAGCGGGAGAGCTCGTTGGATGTGGAATTTAATTCCGCATCCAACGAGTACCCACACTGCATGCTTTTGACGGACCCCTCTACCCCAAAAACAAAAAATACCCCAAAAAATGTGATGATGATTACTTGAAAAAAAATGTGATGATGACATCATCATCACGTTTTTTCAGGTATTTCTTGTTTTTGGGGTAGAGGGGTCCATCAAAAGCATGCAGTGTGGGTACTTGTTAGATGCAGAATTAAATTCCACATCCAACGAGCTCTCCCACTCAGAATTTTAGTAAAAACACAGGGAGATATTTCAAAAATACGAACACAAAAGTAGTTTTTTTCATTCTTCCTCCAAAATTAATAACTATTATTTTATTATTTTCCTTAGGAGGCCCATTTTAGACCTCAAATTTCCTCTAATGCCCTCAAGAACCCTAATCAAGCCATGGTATTCTCCTACCACAGGACGCACATACATACGTAAATGCCCAGCAGGGCGGATTGGTCCAATATCTGCATTTTAACATTTTAAAGGATTAAAAACTCTTATACATATGTATATATCTTTATGACTAAAATTCATAAAAAATTAAAAACTTGCAAACAAAAATACCTGACACTCCCCATGCTCCTCTAGGAGGGAGGACAAGGTCGGTGTCACCTCGGAAATCTATTCCAGCATATGGAAACTATTCCAGTGCTGGTAGCTATCGCTCCCACCATAAGTAGAAGTCGTCATCGTATACACTCTGAACCGATCCATCGCCTCCCTGGCAGAGGAATATTTCTCCCCACCTACTTAGTCTAGGCTGTCGGGGAGAATGAAATGGTAGTGGTACTGCATGACTCAAACCAGGCACCCTCTCAAAGAAAAAGGCCACTAATATGCTAGAATAACCGAAGTTTTCCCATCGGCCTATTTTACAGTCAGAGAATTGCTTCCTCATTATCGGGATTACTATCGAACACTAGTCATATAGGGCTCCCTGTAGATAGTCCACTACAAGTCTTATTTGGTTTCGAGTTGCAAGATGAAGTGATGATGACCCTGCAACCCTCACTATAGTACTCGCCAACACCTGTAATGGCAAGCTGTGAATATGAACAATAGGGATGTAGCTACCCTTCTTTTGAGTACCAAGTGCATAGTATCTATCTATGTAGTTCTACACGCTTAGAAGGTCACCGCCTCTACCGGTACCTTCCAAGTTAACCGGAGCTCCCCGTTGTGACAAACCGGAGATAAAATAGATATCTTCCAACGTAATATGTAGAAACTCACCTTGTAGGTCAAACATACTAAAGATCATGATCCCAATAGTTTATCATAAACTATAGTAGGCGGACTATTGGATTGCATAGGTGAGGTACAAAAGAATTTAAGAAACCCACTTTGCCGCAAAGTATTTACCGTGGGGGCATATCGTAGAGCCTCTTGGTCCATGTCTTCATGATCCCTCTCCCTCCACTCAAGCACCATGTTTTAATCTGATAATAAGCCATTTATCAAACATTAAATTCATAGAATTGTTTTTGTTTTTTTGGCCCAACATACCTTTTCCCTACCTCGCGCAGTGTACATGACTTGCTTTCGGGCAACCCATGTACAAAACGCGTGTACGCAACTGTGGATATACCATACCCGTGTATACAACGTGGCTGCTTTGAGGACGGTGGAAATCATCAAATTTTAGCCAAAAATTGAAATTTGCTTGGATCAAATGAAAGAGCATGGAGTGTAGTTTTACCTTGCACTTGCGGTTTTGAGAATTGTCCACCGAGTTGTCCGCAACGAGCAATCAAAGGTAGAGGTAAAACTTGTCTATTTTGGGTAAAAAGTCAAATGGTGAGTTTTTGATTTCTATTTTGTACTATTTATAGAAATATTATTTTAAAAGTAGGTTTTTACCTATAGTTCATTTTTTTTTATCAAAATCAATCTAATACCATGTCTTTTTCTTCCATGTGACAGGTCTAAGGTTGTTTGAAGTTGTTTTTCGCTCATATAGGATAGGATTTGGTCGTTCACATGCATTTTTGCATTCACACCTAATCCATCTTAACCCTAGAATTACCACTTTGACCACAGACTATGGTATTTTAACCGTTTGTACCTCGTTTATGCCATTATTCTTCCGTGGATAGGACTTTCCTCACATGAGTATCCTCGATTAGAACCCACTTATTGTATTTTGATACTCATGTTTCATTTGTCAATAGGTTCAGGGGAGTCTCCTTAGCTATTTTTCACGCAAAATTGAGCCTCATTTTGGTCTCTTTTTACAAGCTATCCTTTTATAAGACTCCGCACCCTTATGGAGTTTCTTTAAGCCGAGGTCTAACTCCTCAAAATAGACTTGACTACCGAGTAAACTTGTCCATTCAGGCTCGTTAAGAATATGCGAATGGGCATCCACATTGGTGGTAGGTTATCTCTTTCTCGGACCATGTGGAATAATACGAGAAAGGATCACTCTCTTTTCTGTGGAATTGAGAAGAGTATTCTTAGGTATAGGTTTATCACTTTTTCGGACCTGAGGGACTAAATTTACGGAAAAGGAACACCCAGTATGAGCTAAGTTTTCTCTTTTTTCGTGCTCTGGACCAAAACATGAAAAAGATTCTGAGTGTACTTTATGTCTTTTTCATGCTCGTTAAACACCAAGAACAAAACATTGAGTTTATTGTTGTAATCCCCATTCCTCGTACTCAAATGGATCTTTTCGAGTGATCTTGCTTTCCTTCACACTTGTAAAACTGAAGGTATATGCTGCTCTCGAAGGAGCGTTGGGTAGGTGGTAATTTAACCCTTTTCGGACCTCCCTGACTAAGTATGAAAAAGGTTCACCTTTTTTTCTACAAAAGTTAAGAGAGTTCTTTTGTGGTATGTTTTATACTTTTCATGCCTCAGGAGACTAAATTGTATGAAAAATGACCCCCCTTGGAGTCTTCTTTGGAGTTTTCAGACTCTCCAAATATTAAAACACCAAGTGAGCATGTACTAGTTCGGGCTCATAAAATCCATGAATTAGTGACACTATCAAGCATTATTCCCTCTTCTCTTCAAGCTTGTCAAAAATGAAGAGAGACTTGAGTTGACTTTCCTGGACTCGTTAAAATTTAACAGGAAAGATAAGGAAGAAGTTTTCTTTTGATTCTCAGTCGGTGGTAGTATGTCATCCTTGAACATAACACTCTCTGTATTTTTGATACTCATGTCTCAGTGTTCACTTTTAGTTCAGCTATCACTTCGAGTTTCTTACTCCACCACTTGTCAGTTATACCTGGGGAATCTTATCATGTCTCCTACATGACAGATAAGTCTAGTTGTATTATCTGTAAAGTTAAAAGCTGCCTTGGGTCATCTTTGTGCCGTACTCACTGTTCAAGGATTTATCCCTGCATCTAATTTTTATCCTGATCCCATCATTGTTCTATCTGACATTACTTGTGTCTACCATCCTTTATCCATATCCTAGTCACTTTTGTGATCCGTTGGAGGATCTATTACCTTCCTCATCATAGTATGGTTTCTCATCAGCACTTCCTCACGACGAAGACCTAGAGTTTTGATGATCGTACCTCAGGATTCACCTTGATTATTGGTGAATTGCTTTGCTTTAGTTGTCAATTATCACCTATTGGTTGACAATATGTTGAATCCTCTCCATGTTCGACTTCAACAACATCTATTCACATGGCCTGGATTGTACTGGTTCTTTTGGATTTTTGATGAAGACCTTAGGTTCATATCTATGATCTAAGTTGCGCAAGACTATGTTGTGTTCACTTACACAGTTTCCAGATCTTTTAATATTCATCATTATTGTATATTGTGGATTCGATCCGCCTTTGTAATATACGTGGTCTTGAACCCATATCATATGATGTACTCAAATATTGTAAAGGAGCTAGTGTTCCAGTATATTGAACATGGCATCCTCAGATAGGACTTTGTATATGACATTAATATGTATTTGTTTCAGGTACTTCCTCTACTCCATTGGACCTTTGAGTTATCCAAGATAATGATTATAATGTATTTCTGCCATCGCTTCCCTCTGACCTCACACATTAGGGGGCATCTGTTATCAACCCAAATGGCACTTCTCTGTCCGAGTGCCGACATTATTTATGTTGGTACACAAAAGGACATATTAGGATTGAAGTTTGCCAAAGCACCATAGATGGGCATGACTTGGGATGCATTTATCCTTAAACCAACTTTATATATAATATTTCTAAGTGTTGAGTTGCGTACGTGACTATCTCCATTGCAACTCGCGTACTGTATGTGACTATCTGCATTGCAACCCATGTACATCAGCGTACATGGGTTTCCTTTAAGCAACTCGCGTGTCATACATGGGTTTCCTATATCAATAGTTGTGTACACCTTAGTTTGACCTTAAAAAATATAAAACACGATTAATTGAGATTAGTTGGGCCCTAATCCTTAGCTATCCCAACTGTTTCAACCACCCCAACCTTCGAAATCACTATATTTCCCAAAGTATAAATAGAGGCCTTGGGGAGGGTATTAATCAATCAAGATTGGAGAGCAAAGTTATGATGGTGGTATATCTTCATAAGTCTTGGAGCAACAGAACTCAGAGTCCTTTGGTTGCAGAGGAGTCCTTGTCTCAGAAGCTGGGTTGTACTCTTATCTCATTCACTGATTGTTGATAAAGATAATTATTCTTCCAACATTGTGTTGAGTCTATTTCATGTATTGTGGTTAATGAATGTATTTGATTATATATTTAATATATTGTTTATCTAACGTCTTATATATACATGCATGATATATTACTTGAAGAATTTTCTCTTTACAGGTGAAAGAGGTGCATCCCTGGAAGCTTTGGAGAGAAGAGGAGCGGGAGAAGATCAAGCTTGGATCAACCGTCGGTAATTGGGTAAGTCAAGACTTTCTTCCTATTCCCTTTCCATTCTCTGGTAAAGTTGATTGTCTGCAAGGTTAGCAATAAGTTGGTAACCCCAAACCCTAGGTTACAAGGGTGCTTAATCCTGAACAACAAAACTGGCGACTCCACTGGGGAGTCCAGCCTGCTGTGGGTTAGTCCTGTAGATACTTGCTTAGTCTTTGCTCTGATTCAGTGTATGGTTTTCTATCTTGGCTTTGATTTGCAGTAGTGTTTTAGAGACCTATATTATTTTTTCTTTTTGAAATTTTTTTGTTGTGTATGTAGGTTGTTGTGCTACACAGTCGTGTACAAAAAATTGTATACGTGGGTTGCTATATTGGACAGTCGCTTACGGTACGTGGGTTGTTATATTAGATAGTCGTGTACATCTTTTAGCAGCAATTTTTTTTGGGATAGGGTTGCTTGTCCCTGTCTTATTTGGATTTTTCTCTGCTTTGGGGTCTTCTAGTGCTGGCATCTTGCTGTAGGTCTGAAAGTCCTGTACACCATACTTTGTTCTTTTTAGTAAGCCCTTGAGTTTTTGTTGTTTGAGTCTTCTTTCACTTAGTGATTTGAAGTGGATTATCCTGTTTGGGTGATAGGTTCAGTGCTGTGTATCTGAATTAGTGATTAGGATTTTAGATACCTTGTACTTTGTACTGATTTTGAGTAGTTTCAATTTGTCACTTGCCCTTTAGTGATTTCAGTGGATTTTATTCATTGTTTCTTCCCAAGCTAGGTGTTTACCAAGTGTCCTCCTTAGGTGGTTGAATTTGGTTCTTACAAGTCTTCTATACTTCATATTGCTTGCTTTATGGTCTGATTATTCAAGCATACTCAAGAAATTTTGCATTTAGGTGCATAGTAATTTTTGAAGACTTTGAAAAGTGAAGAAAAAACATTGGAAACATTTGCATTTTAATTGCATATTGTAGTTTTATTTTCAGTATTTTTGAATAAAATCTCAAAAATTACATAAAAATAAGTCTTAGTCTTCTCATACTTAGTTGTAATTTCATTAGTTCATATCTACAAAAAGAAAAAGAAGCTTGATTTAAGTAGTTATAATTTGTTTTGGAATTCATTTTATACACCTTTTTACTTTTCTTATCGAGTCTATAATATCATAGTCATTCACGCCATTTACCCTTTAACTAAGAACAACCCTTAAAC
>LPNX010810752.1:70774-176715 GCA_001517045.1 Pseudotsuga menziesii | reverse complement strand
AAGTTTTGTTTTATAGGGTCATACACCTACTAGCTTAGGCTAGACTTGTGGGATAGGAAGTGTAAACTCCCCACAAGTACTTAAATTCAGACATAGTTGGCCAATCGATTGGTAAATCCTTCTCTGTATTGATAGTATCTGGGAAGCTCCTCTCAAACAGGAGTTAAGCATGAGGCCACGTGGAGGCTTGGACTAAGGAGATAACCCTCCAATTCCTTGTCAAAACATAGACCAAGGTTTTTGCGCATCTGGGGATTCTGTCATAGACAGAGTTTCGGGTTTTGCTACCCTGCCCATGCGTACGAATCAGGATTGCGACTGTTCCCCCAGACTATTGATATAGTTAAGGTAGCCTTTAGTCTCTTTGACATCTAGGGTTTATACATGGGTAAACCAGAAGGCTATTTCCGGTTCATCTTGGATGGGATTGAAAGGTAACCCTTGTTGAAAGTGTAGGAAGGTAGTGGGTGATTCCTCCACTTGTGCCTAAGAACCTCTTCAAGGATGCCAAGAAACTGTCTCTCAGCTTTCTTCGGGAAAGCATATCTTATACCCCTTGTGATTGTTAAGACTTTAGGAAATTTTGTAGTGATTGATCTATGGTTTTCCTGTGTTTAGCCGACCTTAGGGTGTGAAGAGTCAAATTTACAATCATGGAGGACAAATCTGTTAGAAGGTCACGAAAAGGTTGCAAAACCTTCCTCTACTTATCACATTGGAACCTCCACCTCGCCCTTAAAGGCAGAGATTAGACACGGATGGTTCTTTCAAACCGATAAGAGTTAGTGAAGTTTCAGGTGAACCAGAACTTAGGGAAAACCATTTTGATTTAACTACAGTTGAGATAGAAGACTTGAAGGCTAACGAGTTTGCAAGGAACTTTAATTCACCTCTAACTGACTTAAACGATCCTGTGATCTTTTAGGTTCGTCCTTTCAATTCACCCGTGATTGGTGTCCCTCTGGGCAGACTAATGTCTACTACAGGAGAAAGTTCTTCTACTTCCACCTTAGCTGCTCCGGCTGAAGGGGTACCACCTCCGCCAGTAGGTGCCCCTAGAACAAGTATACCTACTACACCTTTAACTCCAGCTAGCTGGGTGGTTCAACCACCAGCTCCCACAAATTTAGCAGGTACTTCTGGTGGTATGGTCACTGGGATTCCTAGTGTACCTTCAATTCCTACTTCCTTTGCACACACTGTTCAGAGTGGTCCTATAGGATCCTCAAAATTTGTCCAGGGTTTTCCTTGGAATGGGGGGCACATTCCTCCATCCACTCCATATGTAGTTCCAACACCCGCTTATGTAGGGGTGCAGTTCAGAAACCCTAATCCTTATGGTCAAGGTTTTCAAACTCTGGTTTTAGCTCCTTTCATGAGCTCTCCTTTCTCCCTTTTCAGCGGAGGGATACCTGCTCCCGTGTTCCAAGCCCCGACTTCGACTGCGGCAACTAGAACCTCATACCCTGCACTGCACATAAACAATCCACTGGCTTATGGATGGAATCATTTCTAAAGCGACGCAACCACTTCGCAACTAGTAGTAGGGGGTAACCCCGCCTTCACATATGGGAACTTATGGGCAAGTCCCTCTAATCCCCAAGCTGGTACTTTTAATGCTCCGCTTAGACCCAAGCTCCCTTTCTTGGCAATGTTAAACTTGCTAAATTTTTTGAAACTAATGAATGACCCTATGAGACATAACTCCTCCTGGCCACCTGTTCCTACCAAGCTTCCCTTGGATATCCCAAAATTTGAAGGCAAAGTTGGTGATGATCCAGGAGCTCATGTCACCACTTTCCATTTGTGGTGCTCTTCCAACTCATGGAACGACGATACAGTTCGGTTGAGATTGTTCCAAAGAACTCTAACCAGTACTGCAGCAAAATGGTACATTGAACTGGCTTCTACCGCGTTTGATAGTTTTTGGGACTTGGATAATGTATTCCTTAGTCACTTCCAACTTCCTGTCCGATATGATTTCGGGACAGACTTGTTGTCTACCTTTCGGCAGGACAAGGCCACTCATGTTTTGGATCACATCCAAGAGTGGAGAAGATGGAAGAGCCTTATCAAAGCCATTATTCCTCCCGAGTTTTTACTAGAATGGTTCCTTAAATCCCTATTGCAATATATATTTAAGGATATATCTACTTCGGGAGTGACCAATGAGGAAGAGGCTATCCTTAGAGCCCATCAGCTAGATTTGATAAATTCTCAGTCTAGGATTTTATATGAGATCATCCCTGATGCACCGAGGCCAACGCACAATGTAGAGAAACCTAATCCCGGACCCCATGCCGATGGTGTGGCTGGTTCTGTGAAATCTCCCACTGTAGAGTCTTTGGCTAAATAGCTCCAAGAGTTGTTTGTCAAACATTCTATGGCAGAGGCAGCAAAGGCCACCCCCTCACCTCATAATGCAAATGTTTTTGAATAATCCTTTTAGAAGGGAAATCAACAGCTAGGTGGGAAAAAGAAGAAAGGAAAAAAAGGTGAGGGAAACCAAAACAAGCAAAAAACCACAAACAATGCTGATGGGGGCAAAAAAGAAAAGAAGAAGGTGAAATTCCCATGTAAGTTGTGCCATGATGATCACCTGACCCATCAATGTCCCCTTATGGAACAAGTTTAGAAGCTGTTAAAAGGTCAACAACCAGCTGTCCTGAAGGATCCTTTAACCCAAGGATAGAATTTAGCTTCAGCTTCAAATGCAGCAGGGGGCACCCCAAATGATCCTGACCCTAATTATATCAACATGGTTCGATCCCAGAATTTACTCCAGACTAGGAACACGAACTATGAAACGGATGGTTCAGAGAAGGGTAAGTTGATAGGTGAAACTTCCAACCCTCTCACGATTGAGAAACCTGCTGAACCTATGCCCAAGATACCAAAAGGTGTCTTCAAGAAAACCTTGCACAATCCCAATGCTAGGGCTGCAGTAAACTACTCCGTAGTTGAAGATTTAGCCCAGACTCCTTGTGCGATGTCGGCTTTAGAGGTGTAACAGAATTGTCTCGCCCAACGAGATGCACTCTTAGCAGCCTTATGCATTATGGAATCATCGAGCCTCATGGCGAAGTTTAATTTGTCCCATGTCAAAATTTGCCCTCCATATCATGTAGTCTTATCGATAAATGTCATCCATGGCAGAAAAACCATTGGAAGGGAATTTGTCAACGAGGGTGCTTCTACATGTGTCATGTCCCTATCTTGCTGGAAAGCTCTTGGATCTCTAGAGCTGGTTCCATCGAACACCCTACTTACTGCTTTCGACGAAAGATCATTTCATCCACATGGTATCCTACCGGCTTTCGAAATTAAGTTGGTAGGGAAAGCAGTGTCTGTTGAGGTAGAGGTGATTGATGCACCTTTGGATTATAACTTACTCTTGGGGATAAGTTGGACTTACGCCATGTCAACTATTGCATCGACCGTATTTCTAGTAGTAGTGTTTCCACATGAAGGGAAGTTGGTTACTGTAGACCAACTTGGTTATAGTAGACCAACTCAATTTTACTTGAAAAGACCACATGGAAACTAATGAGTCCACCATACCATTGGTTGATCAGGTTAAACCTGCTTCAGAGAGCTTAGGGGATGGAATGTATGCATCATTGATGGGCACATTCAATATTCTAGCTTCGATTAATTATCTAGGTTCTACTAGTGTAGGGAAGTATATAGCAATGGTTGTTAATAGAACAGATCCTTGGGTTCTTCCTTCCCACCATGAACCTGAAGTGCCCTTATTGGTAGTGGAAGTAGCTTATCAATCTATCATTCATACCATTGTTGATCCCATTCCGGTCCCTCTCACAGTCTCATAGGAGCCGACAGAAGCTTATTTGCCCGCTTGGGCAGTGAACTCTTTGCATTCTAGAGACTGCTTAGATATGGTTTTTCCTTTTGATGAAGCCATTCTGGAAGCCATGTGTATATGAGATAAGATCTACGAAGATCTTCACTATCGATCCTATTTTCTTCCAGAGTTAAGCAAGATCGAGAACCAGGAGTTCCATATGAGACTGGCAGGTGGTGTTGATACACCTATTAATCCATTACCAAGGGAAGGAATATTTCCCGAGGGGAAGATGGCAAACATTTCCACTACCATTCCTATCAACATCTCTGCAAACCCAAACGTTGTGGAAAATGTACACATCGACACAAAATTCTCTCCGAAGGAGATTGTGATCTATACAGCCTTGTTTAAGGAATTCCGTGACGTATTTTCCTAGTCATATGAGGAGATTCCATGCATAGATCCATCAATATTCGAGCATGAAATACGGACTTACCCTGATGCTAGACCGGTTTGACAAAATTTGAGACCTGTCAATCTGCGTAAAGCGGCAGCTGTTAAGGCTGGAGTTGAAAAACTGCTGAAAGTCAGTTTCATTTACCCAATAGCTTTGACAGAATGGGTATCCAACCTTGTTCCTGTCAACAAAAATCAAGGAACCATATGTCTTTGTATTGACTTTTGAGATCTAAAAAAATCCTGTCCTAAGGATAACTACCCCACGCCATTCATAGATTAAATCATTGATGCCTGTGCGGGGAGTGAAGTCTTTTCGTTTATGGATGGTTTCTCTGGGTATAATCAAATCCAAATTAAACCAGAAGACCAACATAAAACAACTTTCATCTATCCTTGGGGTACCTTCGCGTACAAGAAAATGCCCTTTGGATTGAAAAATGTAGTGGCAACCTTTCAATGGGCAATGAATTTTTTTTTTCATGACATTAAAGCCATTGTTGAACCCTATCTTGATGATCTGCCAACACATTCTCGTAAGAGGATCGATCACCCACATCACTTGCGTTTGATTTTTGAACGATGCAGATACTACAAAATTCGCTTGAATCCCCATAAGTGCATTTTCTGTGTCAAGTCAGGGGGATTGATTGGATTCATTGTTTCCAACAGAGGCATTTAGGTGGATCCTTTGAAAGTTGAGGCCATTGTAAATTTGTCTCCTCCTTGTTCTATCAGGCAGCTTCAAATCCTGCAAGGGAAGTACAACTTCCTTTGACGTTTTATTGTAAATTATGCTAAGATTACTAAAGGTTTCATGCGCTTGTTGAAGCAGGACACCCCATTTGTATGGGATGTAATTGCACAACTTGCATTCGAGGCATTAAAGAAAGCTTTGTTGTTGACACCGTTATTGCGCCCACCAGATTACTCTCGTGATTTTATATTGTATCTGGCTGCATTTGAGTCGACCATAGGGGTAGTACTAGTCCAGGAGGACGATAATCTCCAAGAGCATGTCATCTACTATCTTAGCCGTGCTTTAGCTGGCCCTGAACTTAGGTATTCCCACATCGAGAAATTGGCCTTGGCAATTGTGTATGTTGTTCAGAGGTTGTGTCACTACATCTCACTGAGGACCATGACGGTAGTGGCAGATGTTAATACCTTCCAATATGTTTTGTCTTGATGGATAGTTGGAGGAAAATTCAATAAATGGATAGTCATTCTTTAAGAGTTTGACTTAGATTTCCAATCTGCTAAATCCAATAAATCCTTAGTTTTTGCTGAGCTCATTCGAGAATTTCCAGTGGAGGAAGATGTAGCCATTAAAAAAGACTCATTCCCAGATGAGCATATCTTTTTGATCTCCACCTCTAACCCTTGGTACGGAGATATACTTGTCTATCTACAGACTTGGAAGTACCTTGCAGCCTTCTCGCGGGAAGAACGACACAAACTATGCATACATGCTAAAAACTACCTCATTATTGGAGATACCTTATATCGTAGGGCGGTAGATTTTGTTTTACGTCGAGGTCTTACCCATGAAGAAGTAGAGACTGTCCTAAATGATTCCCATAGTGGAGCGTGTGGGGGTCATTTATCTAGGTTAGCAACGACCCAGAAGATATTACATGCCGGTTATTTCTGGCCCACAATATTTAAAGATTGTGTGGAAGCCATGAAGCACTGTCATCCTTGTTAGCTTTAGACCAGAAATATGCAATCGCATCCTGCTTCATTATTTCCCGTCATCTCAATGGGCCCCTTCACGAAGTGGGGGATAGATTACATGATGTGCAACCCAGTCTTAGCTGGGGGGCACAAACATATCATTGTCGCTGTATATTATTTCACGAAGTGGGTAGAGGCAATGCCCACCTATAAAGCTGACGGGGAAACAACAACTTTTTTCCTTTTTAACCAAATTATCGCATGATTCGGTATCCCTAAAGAGATTGTCACTAACCATGGCAGTCACTTCTAAAATAGTATGATGACTGAATTGACCACTATGCTAGGGTTTAGACAAGAGCATTCATCTTCTTTCTACCCTCAAGCAAATGGTCAAGTCGAGGCTGTAAATAAAACCTTGAAGACTATTCTCAACCGCACTATTAATGCAACCCGTTCTACTTGGCACATCATGATGTATCCTTCACTTTGGGCTTATCGGACCAATTTGAAAACTGCTACAGGGTTCTCTCCTTTCCAACTTGTTCACGAAGTGGAAGCAGTCACCCTGGTTGAATGCGAAATCTCATCCTTAAAGATTGATATTCGTGTGTTACCTGATACGATTGAACGTCTGTTACATTTAGAACATCTAGATGAGTAGCATAGAGATGCGATGACAACAAACGAAGCTCATAAAAATAGGGTCAAAAATCAATACGATAAATCGGTCAAACCTCGGATTTTTTCTGAAGGGGAGCTTGTCTTGCTCTGGTATCGGGACAAAGAATCCCTGGGGGTAGGGAAATTCAGGTCTATGTGGTTAGGACCTTATGTTGTGTCAAAAGTGCTAAATAAAGGTGCATATGAATTAACATATTTCGAGGGGAATAAGCTGCCCGAGCCTAGAAATGGGCTCTACTTGAAAAAGTACTATGCTTAGGCTTAGCGCTTTTTCATGTATTTTTATTGTATGTATTTTATGTACTATAGTTCATCAGTTTGTGTTCTTATACCATATGTTGGTTGTTATAGATGTCTTCTGAGTGGTTCAAAGGTTTCGCAGATGGCACTAGTTGCCACACTTGTAACCTAGATTTAGCCACTTGGGTCATCTACTCGCCCTCGGGACATCTAGTTTCCTCTCGAGGCACTTGCCTAGGTCTTGCTACTAATAATGTGGCTGAATACAGGGATGTGATTGAGCTTTTATGGGATCCTTTGTCACATGGTATCACTCAACTGGAAGTCAGACTTGACTCTCAATAGGTGGTTTCCCAGCTCAATCGAGCTTATCAGGTGCGAAACCCTATTTTACTACGTCAGTTTATGCAAGTTAGGTTATTGGAAAGAAATTTTGAGTTTATTACATTCAATCATATTCCAAGAAATCAAAATTCATTAACTGATGCATATGCTAATTATATATTGGAATGGCACTTAACACATTTTGCATAAAAATATACAACATATACATTACAAAACACCTGTAAATAAAACCGGCAATATATATATATATATATATGTGTGTGTGTGTGTGTGTGTGTGTGTGTGTGTGTGTGAATATATGTCCATATAGATAGGTCGAGTTTCTGATCCCCAGATCCAGTCATAACTGTATAATATACAAAAAATGGATCGAATTCCATAAAATTCTCCTAGGTCTAAGCTTTACCACCCTGGTAATCATGTCCACCCTGGTCCCCTTGATCATCCTGCTCTCGGGATTCTTCAGCTTCCTCAGCTGCAATAGCCTCAACGACATCGATGTACACAAGTACTGCTCTAGCTGCCCGCCTCATAAGGCGTATCCAAACAGGTGGTATACCAACCACTAGCTCCTGCATAATGGCAGGGATATGCTCAATACGTAAAGTAGGTACTTTTTGGGTAAGCCTGGCCAAATTTCCCTCAAGAACCTAATCAAGCCAAGGTCTTCTCCCGCCACAGGGCGCACATACATACGTGGATGCCCAGCAGGGTGGATTGGTCCAATATCTACATTTTAACCTTTTAAAGGATTAAATACTCTTATACAAATGTATATATCTTTATGACTAAAATTCATAAAAATTTAAAAACTTGAAAAAAAAAATACCTAACACTCCCCATTCTCCTCCAGGAGGGAGGACAAGATTGGTGTCACCTTGAAAATCTATTCCAGCATATGGAAACTGTTCCAATGCTGGTAGCCATTGCTTCCACCATAAGTAGAAGTCATCATTGTATACACTTTGAACCGATCCACCACCTCCCTGGTGGAGGAAGATTTATCCCCACCTACTCAGTCTAGGCCGACGGGGAGAACGAACTGGTAGTGGTACTGCAGGACTCAAACTAGGCACCCTCTCAAAGAAAATGGCCACTAATATGCTAGAATAACCAAAGCTTTTTCGTTGGCCTCTTTTACAGTCAGAGAGCTGCTTCCTCATTATTGGGATTACTCCCGAACACCAGTCATATAGGGATCCTTGTAGACAGTCCAATGCAAGTCTCATTTGGTTTCGAGTTGCAAGATGAAGTGTTGATGGCCCTGCAACCCTCACTATAGTACTCACCAACACCTTTAATGGCAAGTTGCGAATATGAACAATAGGGATGCAACTACCCTTGTTTTGAGTACTAGGTGCACAATATGTATCTATGTAGTTCTGCACGCTTAGAAGGTCACCGCCTCTACCAGTACCTTCCAAGTTAACCAGAGCTCCCCGTTGTGACAAGCCGGAGATAAAATAGACATCTTCCAAGGTAATCTCTAGAAACTCACCTTGTAGGTCAAACATACCAAGATCATGATCCCAATAGTTTATCATAAACTCTAGTAGGTAGACATTGGATTGCATAGGTGAGGTACAAAAGAATTTAAGAAACCCACTTTGCCGCAAAGCGTTTACCGTGGGGGCATCTTGTAGAGCTTCTTGGTCCATGTCTTCATGCTCCCTCTCCCTCCACTCAAGCACCATGTTTCAATTTGATAATAAGCCATTTATCAAACATTAAATTCATATAATTTTTTTTTTTTGGCCCAACATAGCTTTTTCCTACCTCACGCAGTGTACGCGACTGTCCTTTGGACAAGTCGCGTATTGTACACAACTTACTTTTGGGCAACCCGTGTACAAAATGCGTGTACATGACTGTGGATATACCATACCCGCGTACACAGTGTGGCTGCTTTGAGGACGGTGGAAAAAATCAAATTTTAGCCAAAAATTGAAATTTGCTTGGATCAAATGAAAGAGCATGGAGTGTAGTTTTACCTGGCACTTGGGGTTTTGAGAATTGTCCATCGAGTTGTCCGCAAGGAGCAATCAAAGGCAGAGGTAAAACTTGTCTATTTTGGGTAAAAAATCAAATGGTGAGTTTTTGATTTTTATTTTGAACTATTTATAGAAATATTATTTTAAAAGTAGGCTTTTACCTATAGTTCATATTTTTTTATCAAAATCAAACTAATACCATATCTTTTTCTTGCATGTGACAGGTCTAAGGTCGTTTGAAGTTGTTTTTCGCTCATATAGGATAGGATTTTGGTCATTCTCATGCATTTTTGCATTCACACCTAATCAATCTTAACCCTAGAATTACCACTTTGACCACGGACTATGGTATTTTAACCGTTAGTACCTCATTTATGCCATTGTTCTTCCGTGGATAGGACTTTCCTCACATGAGTATCCTCGATTAGAACCCAATTATTGTATTTTGATACTCATGCTGCATTTGTCAATAGGTTCAGGGGAGTCTCCTTAGCTATTTTTCACGCCAAATTGAGCCTCATTTTGGTCTCTCTTTACAAGCTATCCTTTTATAAGACTCCCCACCCTTATGGAGTTTATTTAGGCCGAGGTCTAAGTCCTCAAAATAGACTTGACTGCCGAGTAAACTTGTCCATTCAGGCTCATTAAGAATATGTGAATGGGCATCCACATTGGTGGTAGGTTATCTCTTTCTTGGACCATGTGGAATAATACGATAAAGAATCACTCTATTTTCTGTGGAATTGAGAAAATTATTCTCAGGTATAGGTTTATCACTTTTCCGGACCTAAGGGACTAAATTTACGGAAAAGGAACACCCAGTATGAGCTCAGTTTTCTCTTTTTTGTGCTCTGGACCTAAACATGAAAAAGATTCCGAGTGTACTTTATGTCTTTGTCATGCTCGTTAAACACCAAGAACAAAACATCCAGTTTATTGTTGTAAGCCCCATTCCTCGTACTCAAATGGATCTTTCCGAGTGATCTTGCTTTCCTTCACACTCGTAAAACTGAAGCTATATGTTGCTCTCGAAGGAGCGTTGGGTAGGTGGTAATTTAACCTTTTTCGGACCTCCCTGACTAAGTACGAAAAAGGTTCACCTTTTCTTCTATGAAAGTTAAGAGAGTTCTTTCGTGGTATGTTTTATATTTTTCCGGCCTCAGGGGACTAAATTGGACGAAAAAGGACCCGCCCTGGAGTCTTCTTTGGAGTTTTTAGACTCTCTAAATATGAAAACACCAATTGATCATGTACTAGTTTGGGCTCATAAAATCCACGAATCAGTGACACTATCAAGCATTATTCCCTCTTCTCTTCAAGCTTGTAAAAAATGAAGAGAGACTTGAGTTGACTTTCCTGGACTCGTTAAAATTTATCAGGAAAGATAAGGAATAAGTTTTCTTTTGATTCTCAGTCGGTGGCATCATGTCATCCTCGAACATGGAACTCTCTGTATTTTTCGATACTCATGTCTCAGTGTTCACTTTCATTTCAGCTATCACTTCGAGTTTCTTTCTCCTCCACTTGTTAGTTATACCTGGGGAATTTGATCATGTCTCCTACATGACATATAAGTTTAGTTGTATTATCTGTAAAGTTAAAAGCTGCCTTGGGTCATCTCTGTGTCATGCTCACTGTTCAAGGATTTATCCCTGCATCTGATTTTTATCTTGATCCCATCATTGTTCTATCTGATATTACTTGTGTCTATCGTCCTTTATCCAGTTCCTAGTCACTCTTGTGATTCGTTGGAGTATCTATTACCTTCATCATCACATTATGGTTTCTCATCAACACTTCCTGATGACGAAGACCTAGAGTTTTGATGATCGTACCTCAGGATTCACTTTCATTATTGGTGAATTCCTTTGCTTCAGTTGTCAATTATCACCTATTGGTTGATAAGCTGTTGAATCCTCTTCATGTTCGAATTCAACAACATCTATTCACATGGCCTGGATTGTACTGGTTCTTTTGTATTTTTGATGAATACCTTAGGTTCATATCTATGATGTAAGTTGCGCAAGACTATGTTGTGTTCACTTACACAGTTTCCAGATCTTTTAAGTTTCATCATTATTGTATATTGTGGCTTCGATCCACCTTTGTAATATACGTGGTCTTGAACCCATATCATATGATGTACTCAAATATTGTAAAGGAGCTAGTGTTCCATTATATTGAACATGGCATCCTCAGATATGACTTTGTATATGACATTACTATGTATTTGTTTCAGCTACTTCCTCTACTCCATTGGACCTCTGAGTTCTCCAAGATAATGATTATAATATATTTCAGCCATCGCTTCCCTCTGACCTCACACATTAGGGGGCATCTGTTATCAACCCAAATGGCACTTCTCTGTTCGAGTGGCGACATTCTTTATGTTGGTACACAAAAGGACATATTAGGATTGAAGTTTGCCAAAGCACTATAGATGGGCATGACTTGGGATGCATTTACCCTTAAACCAGCTTGCTATATAATTTTTCTAAGTGTTGAGTTGCGTACACGACTATCTCCATTGCAACTCACGTACTGTACGTGACTATCTACATTGCAACTCATGTACATCAGTGTACATGGGTTTCCTTTGAGCAAATCACGTGTCATACGCGGGTTTCCTATATCAACAGTCACGTACACCTTAGTTTTACCTTAAAAATATAAAATGCGATTAATTGAGATTAGTTGGGCCCTAATCCTTAACTATCCCAACTGTTTCAACCACCCCAACCTTCGAAATCACTCTATTTCCCAAAGTATAAATAGGGGCCTTGGGGAGGGTATTAATCAATCAAGATTGGAGAGCAAAGTTATTCTGGTGGTATATCTTTAGAAGTCTTGGAGCAGTAGAACTCAGAGTCCTTTGGTTGCAGAGGAGTCCTTGTCTCAGAAGCTGGGCTGTAGTCTTATCTCATTCACTGATTGTTAATAAAGAGAATTCTTCTTCCAACATTGTGTTGAGTCTATTTCATGTATTGTGTTTAATGAATGTATTTGATTATATATTTAATATATTGTTTATCTAACATCTTATATATACATGCATGATATATTACTTGGAGATTTTTCTCTTTACAGGTGAAAGAGGTGCATCCCTGGAAGCTTTGGAGAGAAGAGGAGCGGGAGAAGATCAAGCTTGGATCAACCATCGGTAATTGGGTAAGTCAAGACTTTCTTCCTATTCCCTTTCCATTCTCTGGTAAAGTTGATTATCTACAAGGTTAGTAGTAATTTGGTAACCCCAAACCCTAGGTTACAAGGGTACTTAATCCTAAACAACAGAACTGGCGACTCCGCTGGGGAGTCTAGCCTGCTGTGGGTTAGTCCTGTAGATACTTGCCCAGTCTTTGCTCTGATTCAGTGTATGGTTTTCTATCTTGGCTTTGATTTACAGTAGTGTTTTAGAGACCATATTATTTTTTCTTTTTGAAATTTTTTTGTTGTGTATGTGGGTTGCTGTGCTACAGAGTCATGTACAACAACTTGTATATGTGGGTTGCTATGTTGGATAGTTGCGTACGGTACGCGGGTTGTTCTATTAGACAGTCGCCTACATCTTTTAACAACAAATTTTTTTGGGGTAGGGTTACTTGTCTCCGTATTATTTGGATTTTGCTCTGCTTTGGGGTCTTCTAGTGCTGGCATCTTGCTGTAGGTCTGAAAGTATTTTACACCATACTTTTTGCTTTTCAATAAGCCCTTGAGTTTTTGTTGTTTGAGTCTTCTTTCACTTAGTGATTTTAAGTGGATTATCCTGTTTGGGTGATAGGTTTAGTGTTGTGTATCTGAATCAATGATCAGGATTTTAGATACCTTGTACTTTGTACTACTTTCAAGTAGTTTCAGTTTGTCACTTGCCCTTTAGTGATTTCAGTGGATTTTATTCATTGTTTCTTCCCAAGCTAGGTCTTTGCCAAGTCTCCTCCTTAGGTGGTTGAATTTGGTTCTTACAAGTTTGCTATACTTCATATTGCTTGCTTTATGGTCTGATTATTCAAGCATACTAAAGAAATTTTGCATTTAGGTGGATAGTAATTTTTGAAGAGTTTGAAAAGTGAAGAAAAAACATTGGAAACATTTGCATTTTAATTGCATATTGTAGTTTTATTTTCAGTATTTTCGAATAAAATCTCAAAAATTACAAAAAAAAAGTCTTAGTCTTCTCATACTTAGTTGTAATTTCATTAGTTCATATCTACAAAAAGAAAAAGAAGCTTAATTTAAGTAGTTATAATTTGTTTTGGAATTCATTTTATACAACTTTTTACTTTTCTTATCGAGTCTATAATATCATAGTCATTCACGCCATTTCCCCTTTGACTAAGAACAACCCTTAAAATGAATTCTATAATTTAAAAATTATTAGTAAGTTTTGTTTTATAGGGTCATACACCTACTAGCTTAGGCTAGACTTGTGGGATAGGAACTGTAAACTCCCCACAAGTACTTAAATTCAGACGTAGTTGGCCAATTGATAGGTAAATCCTTCTCTATATTGATGATATCTGGGAAGCTTCTCTCAAATGGGAGTTAAGCACGAGGCCGCGTGGAGGCTTGGACTAAGGAGATAACCCTTCGATTCCTTGTTGAAACCTAGACCAAGGTTTTTGCGCATCTGGGGATTCTGTCATAGATAGAGTTTCAGGCTTTGCTACCCTTCCCATGTGTATTAGTCAGGCTTGCGACTGTCCCCCAGACTATTGATATAGTTAAGGTAGCCTTTAGTCTCTTTGACATCTAGGGTTTATACACGGGTAAACCGAAAGGCTATTTCTAGTTCACCTTGGACGAGCTTGGAAGGTAACCCTTGTTGAAATTGTAGGAGGGTAGTGGGTGATTCCTCCACTTGTGCCTAAGAACCTCTTCAAGGATGCCAATAAACTATCTCTCAGCTTTCTTTGGGAAAGAATATCTTATACCCCTTGTGATTGTTGAGACTTTAGGAAATTTTGTAGTGATTGCTCTATGGTTTGCCTATTTTTAGCCGACCTTAGGGTGTGAAGAGTCAAATTTACAATCGTGGAGGACCAATCTATCAGAAGGTCATGAAGGTTGCAAAACCTTCCTCCGCTTATCACATTGGAACCTCCACCTCCCCCTCAAAGGCGGATATTAGACACAGACGGTTCTTTCAAACCAATAGGAGTTAGTGAAGTTCCGGGTGAACCAGAACTTAGGGTAAACTGTTTGGATTTAACTATAGTTGAGATAGAAGACTTGCAGCCCAACAAGTTTGCAAGGAACTTTAATTCACCTCTAACTGACTTAAACGATCCTATGATCGTTTAGGTTCGTCCTTTCAATTCACCTGTGATTAGTGTCCCTCTGGGTAGACTAATGTCTACTGCATAGTTCTTCTACTTCCACCTTAGCTGCTTCGGCTGAAGGGGTGCCACCTCCCCCAGTAGGTTCCCCTAGAACAAGTATACCTACTACACCTTTAACTCCAGCTAGCCGGGTGGTTCAACCACGAGCTCCCACAAATTTAGCAGGTACTTCTGGTGGTATGGTCATTGGGATTCCTAGTGTACCTTCAGTTCCTACTTCCTTCGCACACACTGCTCAGAGTGGTCCGATAGGATCCTCGAAATTTGTCCAGGGTTTTCCTTGGGATGGGGGGCACATTCCCCCATCCACTCCATATGTAGGTCCAACACCCGCATATGTAGGGGTGCAGTTCGAAAACCCTAATCCTTATGGTCAACATTTTCAAACTTTGGTTTCAGCTCCTTTCACAAGCTCTCCTTTCTCGATTTTCAGTGGAGGGATACCTACTCCTATGTTCGAAACCCCAGCTTCGACTGGGGTAGCTAGAACCTCATACGTTGTACCGCACATAAACAATCCACTGGCTTATGGATGGAATCCTTTCCAAAGCGGCCCAACCACTTCACAACCAGCAGCAAGGGGCAACCCCACCTTCACATATGGGAACTTAGGGGAAAGTCCCTGTAATCCCCAAGCTGGTACTTTTAATGCTCTAGTTAGACACAAGATCCCTTTCCTGGCAACATTAAACTTACCGGATTTTTCAAAACTAATAAATGACCCGGTGAGACATAACTCCTCTTGGCCATCTGTTCCTACCAAGCTGCCCTCAGATATCCCAAAATTCGAAGGCAAAGTTGGTGATTATACAGGAGCTCATGTCACCACTTTCCATTTGCGGTGCTCTTACAACTCACTGAACGACGATACAGTTCAGTTGAGACTGTTCCAAAGAACTCTAACTAGTACTACAACAAAATGGTACATTGAACTGCCTTCTACTGTGTTTGATAGTTTTTGGGACTTGGCTAATGTATTCCTTAGTCACTTCCAACTTCCTGTCTGATATGATTTCAGGATAGACTTGTTTTCTACCTTTCGGCAGGACAAGGCCACTCATATTTTGGATCACATCCAAGAGTGGAGAAGACATAAGAGCCTCATCAAAGCCACTATTCCTCTCAAGTTTTTACTAGAATGGTTCCTTAAATCCCTATTTCCATATCTATCTAAGGATGTATCTACTTCAGGAGTGACCAATGAGGAAGAGGCTATCCTTAGGGCTCAGTAGCTAGATTTGATATATTCTTAGTCTGGGATTGTATATGAGATCATCCCTGATGCACCAAGGCCAACGTACAATGTAGAGAAACCTAAGCCCAGACCCCATGCCGATGGTGTGGTTGGTTTTGTGAAATCTCCCACTATAGAGTCTTTGGCTAAACAACTCCATGAGTTGTCTATCAAACATTCTACAGCAGAGGTAGCAAAGGCTGCCCCCTCACCTCAGAATGCAAATGTTTTTGCACAATCCTCTTAGAAGGGCAATCAACAGTCCGGTGGGAAAAAGAAGAAAGGAAAAAAAGGTGAGGGAAACCAAAACAAGCAAAAACCCACAAACAATGCTGATGGGGGCAAACAAGAAAAGAAGAAGGTGAAATTCCCATGTAAGTTGTGCCATGAAGATCGCCTGACCCATCAATGTCTCCTTATGGAACAAGATTAGAAGCTGTTAAAAGGACAACAACCGACTATCCTGAAGGATCCTTTTCCCCAAGGACAAAATTCAGCTTCAGCTTCAAATGCAGCAGGGGGCACCCCAAATGCTCCTGAACCTAATTATATCAACATGGTTCGATTCCAGACTTTACTCCAGACTAGGAACAAGAACTATGAAACATAGGCTTCGGAGAAGGGTAAGTCGATAGGTGAAACTTCCAACCCTCTCACGATTGAGAAACCTTCCAAACCTATGCCCAAGATACCGAAAGGTGTCTTCAAGATCCACCATGTCATGAGAATCCTCCAAACAATCTACCATTTGACAATTTGAAACATAGGAGGAAAAACAAGTGTCTTGCAACTTTTCAAGAAGTTGCTCATTTTGAATTGTGAGCTTATGAATAACTTCATTATTCTTCAAGTAGGATTCATGTAACCATTCACTGAGCTCAATGATATTTTCTATATATAAAATCAAAGACATGAAATTACCTTTGATGTTGCATATTTCTCTTTGAATCTTCTCCATGTCTTCAAGGAAGGATGGCTCCTCCAAGGAAGTAGCTCTCCAACAAGAATTTGATACCAATGCTTGAGTGTCCTGAAGTATGCTAAGGGAATCTTGGATCTTATTTTCATTCATCTTTAAGGACCCTTCAAGAAAACGAGGCTATTGAAAATGAACCTCCTCATCTTCTTCCCTCTTGCTTGGACCAACTTCATGAAGCTCAAGTGGTGATGGGGAAGTTGATCTTGTTTCTTCTTCAAATGCTACAAGGTCTTCATTTTCATCTTTACTAGAAATTTGGCTTGCAAATTTTTTTTGAAATCTGATCTCTATGTCACCGACATAGAGTTGTGAGCACCCATAAGTAGGTACTCCTTCATAGTTCAAACATCCATCAGTAGATGCTCTTTGTTTCATTTCCAAGGTAGAATGTGTCTCGAAATGATCTTCAGTATTTTCAATAGAATTTTCTTCAGACTCATGTGATGTCTCTTTATATTTTTCAGAGTCACTTGGGAGTGAATTTTGATCCTCTTCATGTACTACTTCTTCTACTTCACCTATTTCATAACTAGGTGGTTCATGGGTCTCCTCCTTTTGCTCCTTCAAGCAAGATGACGAATTCCCCCCCTTGTTTTTTCTTAAAATCAATATAATTTTTCCAACTTTGGATAGACAAAAATTGAAATCCTTCCATAATATTCTTGGTCATGTCTTCAAATATAGGTTCCATATTTTTTATTAGCTCCTCACCATCAGATGAGGTTCCCTTTTCATCCCTAGTCATAGTTTCCTCTTCAACAAAAGCACTTTTGGGTTTCAATATATAATGGTGGTCCGTAAATTATTGTCCTCATAAATATCAGACCAGATAAAGTGCCAAGATCATGCTCTTATACCACTGTAATGTCCCTTTTTGAAATTTTATTAAATGGCCAATTTTTCACTTTTTCCCCAATTTCGAACCTTGACTAGTTTTGATGTCTAGACCTCCAAATTGACCCAAATGCTTCCAAATTTTATCAGAAGGTACATGAATGATAATAGAACTTAAATATTATGTTCAAGTATGTTTTATGACCCCCCAATTACTTCTTCAAACTTGTTTAATGTTCTGTTCAAATTAGGATTCTTTACTAGCAAATTGGGGCTCCAATCCCCCCCATGTAATTGTCGGAAATGGATTCTCAAATGGTCCCAAAGTCACTCGAATTTATGAAAAGAGGTAGGGTATGTGTAAGGAACCATTTTAAAGTCTCATATGCATCATGGTTCAGTTTATACAGGCTGTTATGACTCTTTCCAAAACAACTCTCAAATCACAATTTCGACCCTTGGGGAAAATACACCAAATCTTCTCCCAGTGCAATAAAAATGAGTAAAATGGATTCCAATGCTTAAGTAATGAAAATGAGACTTGAAATAAACATTAATTACAGTCTATTCATCATACATTTATCAGATATAAATTCCTCCATTTGAAATAATTAGCATTATCATATCATACATCAATGCAGTGGGGAAATGGTCATTGTTTGCTCATTAATAATCACTTTTCCTTACAACCATTTTATATTTATACGCGATACTTTATGAGAATGAATAATACAGAATATTTATATTATTAAAATCAGTAATGTACAATGAAAATCGCTCCCAATTCGAAATCATTAACATTACAATGGTGCACAACAAGATAGTGGGGAAATGGCATTATTTCTTCATTGTTTAACATTTTTACAGGAAATATTTTGGAATTTCGACCTGAAAGTGTTATGAAATTTAAATACAGATTATTTAAATCATAACATAAAATAATGGAGCATTATAATCTCACCCAAAGAGATTAATAGCTCACCCAAAGTGCAATCCCTCCACGAGCAAGAATAAGCCATAAAAACTGGAAATGGTTGAGAGAAAGTGTTGCAATAGAAGAATACACAAGATTACTTGTAGATTAAACCTGAAAATAATACTCCATTAAATATCCATGAAATACCTTATTGGCCTCTCCAAACACCAACTTGGATGGGAATCTTTCACCCTCGAAATTGGCTAAGGCAAGAAAACTAGTCATCCACTAGCTCTCACAATTCACAAATGACAATTTCTCAAATGATCAAAAGATATTATCTTGGTTTCTTCCAGTATTTTATAAAAATCCTTAGACTTCTAAGGTTCCCAATCCATACACAAACTCAAGCCAATTTGAATTTGGGTGTGTGCTCATGATTTTCCATGTGTCCTCCCTTTTCTAGCCTTCCACCTTCCCCAAATTTAAGTTGGAGCCCATTGCATTTCCTCAAATCCATGAGAGCTCTATTGGATGCTCTATTTCGACATGAAATGTCATATATGTCATATCTAATCCTTCATATCTGATTTGTTTCATAGGTGTCATAACATCTTCATTATTGTTGACATAGAGATAGGGAATCTAGTCCAAGTGTCCCACTAGCTCCAAAATGACTCTTCCTCTCCCATGTAAGTTAAATTTCCTTCCAAGTTTGACCTATGATATATATGGCCAAGTGTATTAGCATTATAAATCATCTAAGAACCTTTATGATTCCCATGGATTCAAAATTGCAAGACGAGGATGCCATGTGGCACCAAAGTTCTAGCTTGTGTGGGCCCCATATTCTCCATGTGTCTCCATGCTCCATCGAAACTTAAATTTTCTCTTGTATTTATTTATTTATATACTTTATTAAATATTTATGCCATTCTAATGTTCAAACATCATTCATTATCCTCTTTATTCCAAATCCCTCCTTATTCCAAATCCCAAAGATTCCACTCCCAACCTAGGAAACTAGTAATTTTCCTCCTTAGCAATTATTTGACCCTTAGCATCAGTTTGACATAAATCTAATGAATATAGAAAATGTGATTAGGCTATTGTGACCCAATGCAAAATTTTGGACATTACATATTCCCAAAGAAAGTTACGGGGAAATGACGTATTTGTGTTGACTTCCAAGAACTGAATAAGGCCACGCTTAAGGGCTACTTTCCTTTTCCCTTCATTGACCAAGTGCTAGATACCTTGTCCGACAAACAATATTTTTCTTTTCTCAACTGATATAGTGGATACAATCATATTTTGATAGCACCCGAGGATTAGGATAAGACTAATTTTACATGTCCTTGGGGGACATATGCCTATAGAGCTTTTCCATTTGGCTTATGTAATGCAGGCCCTACTACTTTTCAGCGTGCGGTTTTAGGAATTTTTGTTGATCTTATACACAACTGTGTAGAGGTGTACATGGATGATTTTACAGACTATGGTAATACCTTTCAAAAAAATCTTGATAATCTTAAAAAGTTCCCGAATTGATGTCAGAAGACAAATATAGCCCTTAGTCATGAAAAATGTAAAATGCTATTAACAGAAGGCATAGTTTTGGGGCATCATGTTTCCTCACAAGGGATCAAGGTAGACCCTGCTAAAATAGAGGTAATTGTCGGTCTCCCTTCTCCAAAAACTCAAAAGGAAGAAAGAAGATTTCTTGGACATGCAGGTTACTACCGATGTTTTATTGAAAATTTCATTAAAATAGCTGCACCACTGTTTAAACCGCTTATGAAGGATATAGAGTTCCAATGGACTGAATCAAGTCAAAGTGCTTTCGAGGTCTCAAAGGATAAACTATCAGTGGCACCAATACTTATGGGTCCTGATTGGTCCCTTCCTTTTCATATATCCACTGATGCTTCTGACATAGCCATAGGAGGAGTTCTTGGTCAAAAAGAGGGCCAAGCATATTATGCCATATATTTTATTAGCAAAAATATGACGCCTTCTGAACTAAATTACATTGTTACTAAGAAGGAGTTTTTGGAAGTAGTCTACTCTATTAATAAGTTTCGCCATTAAATCACACGATATGAATTTTTTGTGCATACGGACCATTCTACCATCATATGTTTTATGAATAAACCAATTACCAATGGTAGGGTGACCCGATGGCTTCTTCTATTAGAAATTTTTTTTATCACTGTTGTTGATCGACCTGGTAGAGAAAATTTGGTAGCAGTTTTCCTCTCTCTTATTCAACACGATGATGGTGCTAAACCTGTTGATGATACTTTCCCTGGAACATCTATTTGTTGTGTCTCTTCAAACCCCTTGGTTTGCAGACATTGCTAATTATTTAGCAACTGGGAAGTTACCAAACCACTTGTCTCCTCATGAGAAACGTCGAATTGTCATCCAGATTTCTAGTTACTCTTGGGTTGATAATGACCTTTTTTGTACAGGCCTAGATATTATTAGACGATGTGTACGAGAGGACGAGATGACATAAATCCTCTATGCATGCCATGAAGGGCCATGTGGAGGACACTTTTCAGACAAGCGAACATCATACAAAGTGTTGCATTCTGGTTATTACTAGCCGAGCATTTTTAAGAATGCTGCTAGGTATGTTAAAGGATGTGACAGTTGCCAAAGAATGGGTAGACCTACATCATTGAACGAGATGCCTTTACAACCTCGGGTCATGATTGAACCTTTTGAGAAGTGGGCTCTTGATTTTGTAGGACCAATCTCTCCCATGTACTACAAGAAGAAATACATCCTGGTTTGCACAGATTATGTCACTAAATGGGTAGAAGCTAAAGCTTTGTTCTGAGCTACAAAAAAATCTGTGGTAGAATTTATATACGAAGAGATATTTACTCTGTTTGGTGTTCGTAGGAAAATTGTCACTGACCAAGGTTCTAAATTCACCTCTAAATTAATGAAAGAACTTACCACAAAATATAGTATACGACATTGCAAATCCTCACCTTACCATCCACAAGCTAACGGCCAGGTAGAATCAACCAATAAGGTATTGGAAACTATCTTAACCAAAATTATTCAGCTACATCATAAAGATTAGGCAGATAGACTCCTAGAGGCTTTGTCGGCCTATATAATAACTTGGAGAAACACTACTGGACATACACCCTATGAGTTAGTATATGGGAAACAAGTCCTTTTACCTATTAAATTCCAAATTAAGACTTTTCATATGGTTGTAAAATTAGGTATGGATTTGGAAGAGGCACAGAAACAAGGAATCTTACAGATTAATAAATTTTATGAGATTAGGCAAGATGCACTTCAAAGGACAATGTTAATACAAAATCAACGAAAGAAATGGCATGATAAATTTATTAAAAAAAAATCACTTTAATACCGGGGATTAGGCATTACTATTCGACTCAAGGTATAATAATTTCAAAGAAAAGCTAACTACCCGTTGGATGGGTCCATATGAGGTAGTTACCGCCTTTGATAATGGGTCAGTAGATATTAAGACAATTGATGATTCACAAAATTTCTTTGTCGCAAATGGACATAGGCTTAGACTTTATCATCAACCAATATCTAGACAAGATTTCGTGAAGAATGTCTTACAACAAAAGGATATGGAGCTGGTTGAAGAGGAAGTCATTCCTCCTCCTCTCGATTCTTAAACTATTTTGTGTTGTTTTTATACACATATGTAAATATTTCTTTATTTCTTTAATAAATACAAGTAATTTCTGATAAGCTGACTACATTCATGCAAGGAATTTAGTTGTATAATCAGCTTATGGAATTTTGTCAAATAAATCAGGAAGGCTCTTTTCCTTTATCTAAACTTTGATAAAATTTATATGAATTTTGCTTGATGCATACGTTTTTGTTGCAAATAAAATTTGAATCATCTAACAAGCGATTTTGCAGTTTGATTACAAGAACCTTGTTTTTCTTACCAACCTATGAAATGTTGCCTAAAATGGGAAGTGCTCTAGAAACTTATAATCCATCTTAACTCTTTTTCTTTAAAAATAGGGGTTTATAATGAAATTAAAATGTTCTCTATATAATTCCTACTCAGTTTCTTCGATGATTCCTTATGATTTTATGGTGTTTGATTCAGATATGCACATTTTAGACTTATCATTAAAACAGTTGCTTAAGAACTATTTTAATCATCATGTGATTCAAAGTTCTATTTTACACCTGAGGACTACTAGTTCTTCATGTACTCATTATCAAAACTTGTCTTTTAGGGATTTTTGAGAAAACTCAAGAATAAGTGAAATTCCTGCTTGTGGGGAACATTACTTCTCTTTTATGGAGAAGATAGACTGAGAAGTCCAGGAACAACTTTAAGTTATTATCTTTTGACATGATCTATAATTTAGGCCATTATAATTTATTTTCTTTACTTATAAGGTTCGCTTTCAAAAATCTGAATTATGTGTTTAGCAAGCCTAACTCGCTCTAAGTACCAACCGACTTCCACATGTTAAAAAAAAAACTTTATACGAAGCAAACCCGTCAGAGTACTGAACAGGCTTGCTGTAAGCGGGTCCACGCTAAGTAACATATTTAAACAAGGAAGCCTGGTAAGTGCAAGTAAACCCGTCGGGGTATTGAATAGGCTCACTAGAAGCGGGGCTATGCTTGCATGGTATCAAGATAAATTCGCTGGGCTATTGAACATGCCTGCTGGAAGCGGGGCAATATCGGGTAAAAGAGGTCTGGTTAATGCATTACTATGCACATGGTTTGTAAAAAAAAAAAGACAAAACAAACAAAAAAGAAAAAAAATAGTACATGTTTAGGCCAATTCTTTATCATGTAATTAGAGAATGGATGTAGGCTGGACTTGGGACTCTATCATCTAATTCACTAATACCTAGGATATGATTATTCTAGAAATGGGACCCATATCTATAGAAATATCACAAACTCTAGGGTGAACTTAAAATATTCTTTGGATGACAAGATATCCTTAAATGAGGCATGGATGACTAGTTTCTCCCATGGCATTTTTCGCATCAATTATATTCTCATTAAGAACTATTATTCTTGATGGAAATACATATCTAAATCATCTCCATTTACTAGTTAGTATTTCCTTTTTATTACTAAAATAATAGCATCATTTTATAACTATTTGTTATATTATTTGGAACTCATTCAGTTTTTCTTTAATCGCTTGAGGACATGCCATATTTTTGGTTTGGGGGAAGATTAGAACTGTTTTTACTTTCTGAATGTTGATAGAAAGTTTCGTTTATTTCTGACAAAAGTGTAGATGTTTTCAAAATAATGCAATTAGAGAAAGACTGTTTTAATCCGTGAGGGACAATGCAATAAAGGTTTAATAAAGATGGTTTACATCATCATATTGTGTGCCTACAACCCAGAAATTTTATTGCATAATTACCAACAATCAGATCCAGTAAGGTGTATTTTTGAACATAAGGTCCATATGAAGGGTCGAATGACGGTCCGAATGGAATGCCAAATGACGATATGAATGAAAATTATAATGTTATAACGACATGATGTCAAAATGTCAAATCCTTTTGATTTCACGGGCAAAGAGTTTAATTAGCTGCATCATATCCATAATTATTAGGTCTCATTCACATGCTTACAAATGCACTATGATTTTTATTAAGACTCACCTTGACCTATGATTTTGATTATGATTTTCCTATGATATGATATCATTTAACTCTATCTTGATATAATATAATTTTAGGATCTTTTCGACCATAATTTCCCTTTTCCTCTCATCAAATCACACGTGTAATTTGTCAATGTCCTATCATCTTATTGATTAGAATTATTATGGTTTTAAATGCATTTTTATGGATTCCGTAATAGATAAATCATTCAACCTATCGAAAGTTTACTTTGGACATGGTTGAATATATCAAAACCTTATGAATTCATCAACACATGCATCCTTATGATGACACATGATTCAAAGAATGAAGCCATAGTGTGATTGGTCGAGCGTGCAAAACCGTGGTCTGATGATCATTCAAGCACTTAGACATATTATGTTTTAAACCCACGATATTTGCCCTTGTCCTCATTTACCTTTGTCTTCGCAGAGATATTCAGATGTTGTTTCTGGTATCCTCTGCAACCTCTACATTTTTCACCCCTGTTTGAACAATGCCTAAACGTCTTGAGCCTGAAAACTATCAAGACCTGTTCTGGATCCCAGAATTTCAAGAATGCTGGGAGATTTTCTTTCAATCAGGATGGAATCCATTTCTCCAACTTTTGCAGGGATATGAGGAGGATATTTCACTATTATTTGCGAAAGGATTTGATGATAAAATCGCCAGGGTTGGTTATCTCCTTTTTCTGGTAACCGAGGAGAGTATTGCAGTAGCGACCAAGCTCCCAAGAGAAGGCACCCGTTGGCATAAACATTGTTTCTCCCTTAGTCGGCCTACCAATTCGTTATCAAGCTATATTTTTAGCATGTATCAGGAAGGAAGGGGTTTCACAAAGAATGGATTAAGCCCGAGCACCTCAACCCTCTGACTATCATCATCCACCTTATAACCTGCGAGGGTAAGTTTACCATGTTCAAAGTTTGTCATCTTCGCTTACTAGCCCATTTCATTAATCAACAGTTCTTGAATTTCCCATTTTATTTCCTTAAAATCCTGGAAAAAATGTCAAGTCAAGTTAGGAAGAATACAGTCAATCCTATGGGGAGTTTGTACCACCATAGCCTGATTAAACTCCTGATTGTGCATCAATTGAAGGAGAGGAACCAAACTTGGGAGAATTTTGTGTTTAAAGTCTTAAACCCTCATTTAAATGTCCGAAAATGCTCTAGGCACATTTGAGATCCTAAGCCCAATCAGATTCCTCCTAAGGAAAGGAAAAGCACCAAAATTGTGCATATTGACGAAGATGCACCTGAAGCAAGTTCACAAGTCCATTCACCTACCCCTGTTAACCTTGAGTCTGCCGAATTTCTACCTGTTTTGTGAATTCAAACCAGGAGCAAGAAGGTGAAGTCCGTTCAGACCCCTGTTCATCAAGATCGTATGGTAAAAAAGAATTAACCCGTCTCTGATTCACCCTTATTTACATTAGCCAGTGTCTTGGCTGAATTGCTCAAAGATGCTGCTCTTGAGACTACTTCTTCATCTGCTCAAGGCAAGGGTTTTGAAAAATGAATTCCCTCCATTGAACTTGAGACACAACCCAAAGAATTGAGTCCGTCTCAAGATTTCAAACAACCCATAGAACCGTCTACTCCTCATCAACCGATAGTAGACCAACTAACTCAAGAATTGGCATGGTCAGTAAGTCTAAATAAATAATATGCCAAGGTAATTGCTAATCTTCTCCAAGAGAACAAGGAGATACATATACAAGTCAAGGCCGTTGAGGACCTTAACAAGGCCATCACCTCTTCGCATGACTCTGTCAAGAGAGGTACACTATTTTAAAGACACAGGATAGGAAATTGAAATTTATAAAATCTCCTGTTTCATCTGCTAAGTCGAAGGCAGCTACTCATGCAACTCCGCCTTCTTCCTAAAACTCCATTTTTGCTAAGTGGGACCTGGCATATCTCCAGTTTGGGGGAGTGTTGATCCTAATTTTGTCACTATTATCGGCTATTAATTTACTCTTTTGTAATCTATTTTACTATCTTTTTGACATATTTCATGTCATTCATCCTATCATTCAGCACCAGGTACAAACAAATTTGGAATTTATGCAAGCTTTGGTTTATTTCCATTATTTCGTGATTTTATTAAGCAATTCTGTGATATTTGGAAACATGTCTAATACATGGATTTGTTTTGTAGATTATAGTTTTCAAACAAGCCTCCATGTGGACATGCACTCATGCTAAACATGCGCAGATCACATCTAGCTAGCCATCCAGCCCTCCGATCGATCCGCACCCTGTTAGTTGGCATATTCCCAAACGATTAAAGCACATAACAGTTTTAGTTGCTCTGTTGTCATGCATTTTGCTGCTATGATGGCCCTTGCTCTAGAAGGCCCGCTATCCTACCCTCTCCATGTGACACCACGATTCGTGCCCACGACGAAAAAGACCCGTACGACCATAGCACGTGCGAGGAAAATCAACGCGTGAAGGAACAGGAAGGTGGCTGCGTGCTGTTTCCAAACGTCACATAGTTGTTTAATTAGCAGTTAAGGTTGAATATTTTTGGAGTGGTCGACCACTGAAAGGGTCAACCTGCTCACCTATGTAAACCTATATAAAGACGTCTCCAAGAGAGAGTCGGGCTATCTAGTTAGTTGGTTTACCAGTCATTGTAAAAGAAGCTCTATAAACTCTGTTTCGAATCCAATATAAATTTCTATTTTCAGCTATGCATACATGTCTCTACTATCGTGAGTGGTTGATTAATTGAAGCACAACCTTGATTGCTGAGAGGGCCCCTCACCAACCAGCGGTCTCCCATTCCTGTGTGTTTTCATTCTTTCCTTTCTTGCAGCTAAGTAATTTATATTTCGAGTGTTTGTGTGTAGTTCACTTCTATTGTAAATTGATACTGCTATTTCCTTGTCTTCTGTAATATGTGTTTGCGGTAAGTTATATGATTTATACTGTGTTGTTAAAATATTTTCATTTCCAGAATCACAAGTGGCTGGATGCATAATAGTTGTTTTTCGTTTTCTTTTCAACATTGTTTCTTAGTTTTATAATTGCAATTAGGTAGAATTTGATTAATCTAATATCTTAGGTTCCTCTCATAGATAGATCAATTTTGTCAATTCCTGTTTAGCTGTAGGTTAGTTTCAGTTATTTTTCATTTGACTTGTTAAATAATAGGAAATAATCTCTCTTTTAATTAGTGTAATTTACTCTTATTCTTCTGTTGTTTTAATTGTTAAAATAGCCTTAGTCACTCTTTCCTTTACCTTTCTATATCATATGCATAAGTCTATTGATATTAAGATCATCTAGGTTATCTATTTCGTAATTTGCATTATTTTTCCCATTCAGACTGTCATTCGGACGATCTGTCCAAACTGTCATCCAGACCTTTGTTCAGCCTTTAATATTTTCTATTTTTTTATGCTTGTTTCAAGTACAGTATTCTTATTTTTGAAAATATATTACTTTCTGCGGTTGAACATAGTTTTTCAACATTCAAGCTAGCATTATGTTAGGATATTTAACTGAGAGAACAACAAGTACATCAATCAAACACAAGAGATAATGAACACAATGTTTTTCCTCGGGGAAACCATAAATGGAGAAAAACCCGCAACTTCCTCAGAGATAGAATTAGCACAAAAGATAAAACCCCAAAACAGTAAGATGATCTCTCGACAATAGTAATCTCTTTCTTCCTTGCCCCAATGTCTTTCTCTTCCTCAGCTATGCGCTACAACTGAGTGTGGATGAGTGTGTGGTAAATAGAGAAGTCACCTCTCTATTTATACTAATTCCTGACATGACTAAAACCCTACTAGGACCGACTTCACTAGGTGAGTCTAATAACCCTAGTGCCCCGGAACTGCGGGGACTTTAACCCTTAGACAATAGGAGGGTTACCCACAATGACTTGACATGACTTGTTTACATTATAGATATTCCCGATTGGAACATCGGGGCATGACATGACATAATAACATCCTGGAATAAACATCGGGTTACAATAGATAAGAAATACAAGTGAATACATTCTGAAGTTACAATTACATCAACACTCCCTCTTAACTAGGAATGTATTCTCTCGACACAATTTTCATCACTGGTCTTCTTCTCTGGATCTTCTCGTCGTCTACATCTCCAAGTCATCTTCATCTTCAAGTCATCTTCATCTTCATGTCATCTTCATTTCTGGATCTGGATCATCATCATTGGATCTGGATCATCACTGGACATCATCATTGGATCTCGATCATCACTCGATCCGGATCATCACTGCTGGATCTGGATCATCTTGGAGACGTCATAACTAGATATGGATCATAGCTTGATCTAGATCTTCTCTGGTCATCATCATATGTGCTATCTCATGATTCTTCTCATCACAGGAAGTTCTACAGATCCAGCCTTCTTTCATGCTAGTTGTAGGCCTAGCCATCATGTAGGTCTTCTTTAGCACTTATATCTAATCTACTCATCAGAATGGCCTGCCCAACCCTTACATCTAATCTACTCATCAGAAAGGCACGCCCAACACTCACATCTGATCATGTAGGAGCCCACAGTCACATCAGAAAGGCCCAGCACTCACATTCACCAACATGATAGGACACTACTATCATCTGTGAAAAGGATTCAGCACTTACATCTGACCTACTCGTTAGAAAGGCATGCACTCACATCTGATCTGGTAGGAACCAAATCCTACACCCTCATCAGAATGGCCCCAAGTCCTAGACTGAGCTACCTGGTAATGGACCAGGTGCCTCCATTCTCTCGGAGAATGGAAATTTCCCTTACATCTGATCTGGTAGGAACCAAATCCTACACCCTCATCAGAATGGCCTACACTCACATATGATATGGTAGGAACCAAATCCTACACCCTCATCAGAATTCCCCCCAGTCCCAAACTGAGCTACCTGGTAACGGACCAGGTGCCTCCACTCTCTCGGAGAGTGGCAGTTGCTCTTACATCTGACCTACTCGTCAAAATGGCCAGCACTCATATCTGACATGAGAGGAACCTAATCCTTTAACCATGACAGAATGGCTCAGCCCTTACATCTGACCTGCTCATCAGAATGGATCTCTTAGTCCCAGATTGAGTGTTCCTGGTAACTGACCAGGTACCTCCATTCCCAGAATGGAATTCAACACACATATCTGAGATGGAAGGAACCAAATCCTCTCACCATGATAGAATGGCTCAGCCCTTACATCTGACTTGCTCGTCTAAATGGATTTCGGACTCGTCACTTCCCCTTGGAAGGGACCTCAATCTTGAGAACACCAAGGTTCTCCTTGAAGTACTCAAACTTCACTTTGGCCAATGGATTCATCAACACATCAACTATCTGATTGTCTGTTGCAACATGCTAGAGCTTCACTACTCCCCTGTACACCATATCCATGATATAGTGATACTTGATCTTGATATGCTTCGACTTGTCATGGAACAATGGATTCTCTGACAACTTCACACAACTCTGGTTGTCACAATGTATGCAAGTAGCATCAAACTGGAGATCAAATAAATCAGATAGTAGCTTCCTCAAGCATACTGCCTCACAAATAGCTGAACAAGTTGCGACATACTCTGCTTCAGTTGTACTCAGTGCCACACAGGATTGATTCCTGCTAAACTGAGAGATCACACCTGATCCCATGCTGAAGCAACACCCTGAAGTGCTCTTCCTATTGATGGTACTACCTACCCAATCTAAATCAACATAACCCTCCAGGTTAATCTTCTGATTCACATCGTACTTGATCCCATAGTCAATTGTACCCCTCAGGTACCTTAGAATATGCTTTGCAGCAATCAAGTGAACATTTCTCGGATCTGTCAAGAATTGGCTCAAGGTGTTCATAGCAAAGCAAATTTCTGGTCTCATGTTTGTTAGGTACATTAGGGACCCAATCACCTAAAAATACATCGTAGCATCAACCGACTCTGATGAAGCATCGCTCAATAGCTTCAGGTTCAATGCCATAAGTGTGGCCATAGCCTTGCAGCCCATCATCCCAAACCTTTTCAGGATCTCTACTGCATACTTCCCTTGTCCAAGGAAGATTCCATCTGCACTCTGCCACACCTCCATACCTAGAAAATAATGCATCATACCCAAGTCCTTCATCTCGAACTCAGCAACAAGCTTTCTCTTCGTATCAGTAATCAACCCATCCATACCTGTCACAAACAGATCATCTACATACAATAGAAGCATCACTGGGCTACCATCTTCAACCTTGTAGTAAAGGTTGGAATCTTCTTTACTCTTGGTAAAGCCCAAACTGGATAGAAAGCTGTCAATTATGCTATACCATGTCCTGGGTGCCTGTTTCAAGCCCTACAGGGCTTTCTTCAATTTGCACACATGAGACTCCCTGTCATGTGTCTCAAAATTAAGTGGCTGTTCTACATACACTTCCTCTTCCACTACACCATTCAAGAAAGCAGTCTTGACATCCATATGGTGTATCTTCCATTTCATCACTGAAGCCAGAGAAAGTACCGTTCTGATGGAAGTGTATCTGGCTACAAGTGCAAAGGTTTCTTCATAATCTATTCCTTCTTTCTGAGAGAAACCCCGAGCCACAAATCTTGCCTTATATTTTTCAATGCTACCATCTGCAGCATGCTTGATCTTGTAGATCCATTTGGAAGTTACAACTGACTTCCCTTCTGGTCTTGGGACAACATCCCAAACATAATTCTTCATGATCGATTGGTATTCTTTGATCATAGCATCCTTCCATTCTTTCCATTCTGCTGCGTCTTCATAATTGGAAGGTTCTTTATCAATGAAATCACATAGTAATGCTACATACCCGGAGCAGGATCTGGTCCTTTTTCTTTCTCTGTGATTCTCTTCTGGAGCCCCATATCTTTCCGCACCTTGGATAACTTCTCGTACCCAAGCTGGTTTCCTCTTATGAGGATTCTTCTTTGGAGGTGGATTTACAGGTCTTTGTTCTTCAAATTCTCAATCCTCTTCTTGAGCTTCTTCATTCATGGTTGTATCATGAATTCTGGGTGCTTCTGCTTCTTCAATAGGTTTCTTTCTGGATTTGTTGTAAGCTGTGTCTTCATCAAATGTTTCATCCCTACTGATGTCAATCTTCTTGAATCCTGGGAAGTATATTCTGTAAGCCTTCTAGCTTTCAGAGTATCCCACAAATATACCCTTCTTTCCTGAAGGATCTCATTTAGTCCTCTTTTCTTTTGGAATGTGTATGTACATTGGACAGTCGAATATTCTGAGATGGCTGACTTCTAGTTTCTTACCAGAGAAGACTTCTTCAGGAGTCTTGTTCTCGAGTACTCTATGTGGAGTATGGTTCTGTACATACACCACTGTTCTGGTAGATTCCCCCCAAAGATGCATAGGAATATCTTGATCATGAAGCATTTCTCTTGTAGCTTCCATGATAGTTATATTCTTCCTTTCTACAATTCCATTCTGTTGTGGATTATAAGGAGTAGAAAACTCCCTCTTAATCCCTGATTCTTTGCATAGCTCTTTGAATTCGTTTGAAGTGAATTCTCCGTCATTATTTGATCGAAAGGTCTTGATCTTCTTTTTAGTGTGGTTTTTGATCAAGGCTTTGAATTCCTTGAACTTGCTAAATACTTCGTCTTTGTTCTTCATGAATTAAATCCATGTCTTCCTAGAAAAATCATCAATAAAAGAAACATAATATGCATACCCGCTTAGTGAGCTTGATGACATAGGACCGCATACATCGGAGGGGATGATTTCCAATATTCCTTTTGCTTTGCTTTCACTGCTTGGAAATGTCTTCTTTGTATTCTTTCCTTTCACACATCCTTTGCAGACCCCATCATGTTTTTCTTGGATTTCTGGAAGACCTTCAACAACTTTGCTTGCAAGAGGTAGTGCTCTGTAATGCACATGTGCAAGCCTTCTATGCCAAAGTTCACTTGGATCTACTGTGTCATGGACCAAGGCTTGTTCTGGATGGCCATTTAATTTGTACAATCCTCCTTCTTGTTCTCCAATCACCACCGCATCATCAATAGTATTTCCTTTTGGCCACATGATGACTTGACCATCTATGAATGCAACTCTCATTCCTTTTGCATCTAATGCAGATATGGAGAGGAGGTTCTTCTTGAGTCCTAGCACAAACAATACTTCCTTCATTGTCATAGACTTTCCAGAGTCTATCTTATAGGAAGATTCCCCACTACCTTTTACTGGATATTGGTAGTCATCTCCTAGCTTCACCTTGTGAGGTGATTCATGTTCTGATAGTCTCACAAAGGATTCCTTGAATCCTGTCATATGTTTGGAAGCCCCTCTATCTATGAGCCAATCATTGCTTACATGAGTAATGTTTCCTGTGAGAGCGAAAATCAAAACATATTCATCCTCGCTTGAAGAATCTTCACTTTCATATATGGTTCTTTTCTTGTATGGTTCATCATCCTCTACAACATGAGCATGATGCCTTCTTTTGTTGCTCTTTTTCTTATTTTGTTTCTTAGGACAATTTCTTGCAAAGTGTCCTGCTTCATCACATGTATAACATATGATTCTAGATAAATATTTTCTAGTGTTATCTTTGTGAGAGCGCTTACCTCTGGAGTGATGAGATCTTCTTTTGGTTGACTTGGAGTGTACCATGAGAGCTTGATCTTCACTTCCCATATTCTCTTCTCGAGCTGCTATCCGAGATTCTTCTTGAGAGCACTCTTCCCATCGTCTGCTGAACTTGACTAACTTCTTTCTAGCACAAATCCCTTGAATAAAGGAGTCCCATGATCTAGGGAGACCATTCAAGGTAGTCATCACAATCTCTGCATTTTCCACTTCTTCATCTACTACTTCCAGTTGTTCCTTGATATGAGAAACTCTTGTGAAGTAAGACTAGATTGTTTTTGCATTCTGAATCTTCACATTCTTTAGTTGTTTTCTCAGAGTCATCTTCTGGTTTATGTTCTTTCCTTCAAACAATTTGGTTAAGGCATCAAACATAGCTTTAGGTGTCTTTAGGGAGGACACTTGTGGTCTGAGTTTATCCTTGATAGAATCAACAATAATCCTCTTTTCCATAACCAACTTCTTCTTATGTAAGGCCTTTGCCTCATCTCCCTCTGGAACTGGAACCTCCTCATTGATATAGGAGTCCAACTCATTTTCTTCCAGAACCAGGGAGATCCTATGCTTCCAAGCTCAGAAGTTATCAGCTCCCTCAAGCTTTTCATCAAGCTTGGTATGATGAGACATCTTAACTGAGAACCTCAAATGGAAATACAAAATATTTAGATCTTACCAGGTCAAGATGTCGGATCTGGATTTGGAGCTGAAATCCTGTAGAGCTGGTTCAGGAACAGATTAGGGTTTTGCTTTTCCAGAGTTTTGTCCAACCAATTGCTTTAAATTTGATCCCTAACTTTGATTTTAGGGAGGAGATCAATCCAGGCCTGGGCTCACTGAAAAATTCCTCTTCTGTGAAAAGCCCTAATTTTCGGCAGTAGTGTCGGGTCTAAAACTGAAAAACCTCAGAATTGGATTCTGCTTCGATAGAAAGATGTGCCCTAGGGAGGAGAGTTATTCCAATATTCTTTTGCTGAAAATATGTGGAGAGAGATCCACAAAGTAGGAAGCCTTAGTTCCCGTATTTGCATAGTGTATTCTTCTCAGGTTAGCTCTGATACCATGTTAGTTTTTTAGCATTCAAGCTAGCATTATGTTAGGATATTTAACTGAGAGAACAACAAGTACATCAATCAAACACAAGAGACAATGAACATAGTGTTTTTCCTTGGGGAAACCATAAATGGAGAAAACCCCACAACTTCCTCAGAGATAGAATCAACACAAAAGATAAAACCCCAAAACAGTAAGATGATCTCTTGACAGCAGTAATCTCTTTCTTCCTTGCCCTAGTGTCTTTCTCTTCCTCAGCTATGCACTACAACTGAGTGTGGAAGAGTGTGTGTTAAATAGAGAAGTCACCTCTCTATTTATACTAATTACTGACATGACTAAAACCCTACTAGGGCCGACTTCACTAGGTGAGTCTAATAACCCTAGTGCCCCGGAACTGCGGGGACTTTAACCCTTAGACAATAGGAGGGTTACCCACAATGACTTGACATGACTTGTTTACATTATAGATCTTCCCGACTGGAACATCGGGGCATGACATGACATAATAACATCCTGGAATAAACATCGGGTTACAATATATAAGAAATACAAGTGAATACATTCCGAAGTTACAATTACATGAACAGAACAATAGCTATCTATGTCTAGTTAGGACCTTAATTTAAATAATATAAAATATCTATCAAGTGCTATAATTACTTCTATCCTTTGTCACTTTTATCTTAGGTTGTTTTTTGGATTGTATATCCTGTCTCTGATTTCTTCATTTGCTTATGTTGTAGGATTTGTTAATTGTAGCCTTAGCTGAGTTGCTTCAATCTTATTTAATTGAATTGAGGGTTTAAGATAGCAATAAGATTTGTCTTCCTTATTTTTACTAAATTATTCCAGAAAATAGATTTAGATTAAGGAAACAGAATACCTTTATTAAGTTTTCTACATGCTTCTTTATTAAGTTTTATACTTTCTTTTATTAAGTTTTCCACTTGTTTTCCCAATTATAGCTTTTTCATGTGAAAATAGTATACCCTTAATCCCAAGTGATCCATTAAAAGAATTCCGTTTCTTAATGAATAGATTGGTTGTCAATAACATCTTTTTAGAGTCATTTGCTTATGGAATAAATAAAAAATGTTTACTATTACTTGTAATTGGACACTACTTAGTTTACATTAATTTGTAGAAGTTAAATTAGACCTAATCCCATTAATCTTCTTTATTTCTTTTGAAATCCATTTTGATACACCTCCTTCTCCAGTTCCAATCACAATGAATGCATATCCTCAAAATACTCAAGGAGAGTGGAACTAAATAAATTGGTTCAATCGCTATATATTTGTCAAACCGCATGTATAGTTTAGTTATTAGGTTTCCTAGATAAACTAAATAATTGTAATATTGTATCAAATAATATAATCTTTTGTATTCATATAGTAAGAGTTCTGAATTTGTTTTAACCTTTCTAATTCATAGATTAAGAAGCATAATAATTAATTCACAGAATTCACTGTAAAAGAGTAGTTTACCTTCTTAGAATAGTGCTATTTATAAATACATACTTCATGGTTGATAGAGTAGAGTAGTATAGCTCGATACTACTCTAATCTAGTAGTCTTGTCCCAGCCTAATTACCTTAGTAGTTGAATTTCTAGTGTGTGACTCAGTTTTTCATTTTGAAAGATCTTTCGATCTTTTCTTTGTTAAAATATTTCCATGACACCTTAGGAACCTTTCTAACTTTGCATATATTTTGTGTCAACTCTAAGATTACAAACCTCGATCGATAATTAAATATTTGGTGAATTAATTAAGACAATAAAACAACCAACAATCACATGCATGTTTCACAAGTGACATCAACCATAGTATCCAAGGCACGAATTAATGATGGAGTCTTAACTCCCATTTGTGCCTCTAGTTCTCTCCCTCAAACAATATCACTTTCACATGATTGGGAATGTATGCCAATAGTTATGGAAAAACAGTGTGAAGGTGGGATAAATGGGTTGGTCTAAGAGACAAAATCCAAAGATGAAGGTCAAATTATAGACTTCTCCTTTTTTTCTTCGTCTCTAGTGTTTGGTAGAAAGGAGGCAACAATATTTCATTGCACAATTGGAGGTTTTTCGCTTAGTTGGACTAGATAAATAGGACAAGAACAAAGCATTACAGGTAGAGGTAAAATGAGCACCTACTCTGATTTTTCTCTAATTACCTGAAATTATTTTTGATATGCACAATTTCCATATCAAAGGATTAAATACACTATTAATTGTATATGTGTTAAAGTTTGAAAGAAAGATAACAATGCCTTGAAAAACTGATACAACAAGAGAAATAACATTTGTATGCTTTAAGAGACATGTGCATCCATTGGTATTATCAAGTACCTTCAACATATGTAATTAATTGACGATGAAATATGCATCCATTGGTACTATCATATCTTGAGTATGTATGAGAACATGCCATGTGCTAGAGTATGTTAGGATTTCATATGTCAAAGACTCATTAGTTTTCTATTGGAATGAATCCATTGCCACCTTGAATAGAATCTCAAACAAAGTTGGATTGGCTTAACTAGATTGTATTATAAAAAATTTCCTACAAAGATGATTTATCCTACTTTCTAAGTATGGATCCTGATTGACTGTAAACAATCAATTTTAAGTTAACTCCAATCAATTATGCATGATCAATCGTAACAGGGAATTAAGTCTATTCTCAACACATTAATCATTAATATATAGTTAAGACTAAGCTCAACACATTTATGATTATGATGTTGAGATGATGCAAGAGATAACACATTTAAATGTGTTACCAAATTACGCCCTTCTTAATTCATGACTATTTTCTTGGAATGCATTCACAGTGACTTGCATTTTAGAATTTGTTTATATATATATATATATAGAAAATCAAATCACAATAACAATAAAATATGATATTTAAGTGAAAACCTTATTATGTGCAGGTAAAACTATGAGGTAATGGTTTGTTTGGTATTTTATTATTACTTGGCAAAAAATATTGTAATGCTTTCTTATCTTGTGATACAATGCCAAGGGTCACTTCCCTTTTATACAATACATACGAGGATACCAAAAGGAACTAAAACACATGAGAAGGGTCTAGAAATTTTCACCTCAGGGGATCTACCCCCACCCCCCTATGAACCCTCCACACGCTCAAGACATACGGACAATTAGTGTCTAGTCATGAACTCTACATGAAGAATATCATATATTTTATAATGACTTCATCTCCTAACATTCTACCACTTGAAGTCAGTATACAAGAACTTCCTTGCTAATGTTTTCCAATCAAGTGTCATTACCCAATGTTACATTCATCATATTTTTAGCAAGCCCGAAGAATTTTTGCCCCATTCAAACTTCTCTATCATGATTGGCTTTGTAAGCATATATGAAATATTCTCATATGTGTCAATTTTCTCCGACATAATCCTAACTTCTTCCACCATTTTTCTTATGAAATGGTACGTAGTATCAACATACTCCAAGTAATCATGAAATGTTGGATTCTTCACTAAGTGAATAATACTTTGACTGTCACAATGCAAAATAATATTTCCCTACATTATTTTGAAGTGATATATCATTTTCTCTAGCCATGTTGCCTCTTTATTGGGCTCAGTTTCTGCCACATATCCTTCTTTAATGGTTGATAAAGCCACCACTAGTTGCAACTTAAATGTCCAGCCACCAATAAGAGGGAAACTATGTCATGTAGTATACTTTCATCCATCTCTATCTCCACAAAAATCAAAATTTGGAAAACCTCTAATTTGTAAATTTGTCGATCTATATCAAATAGTAGCATTTGTAGTGTTCCTTAAATACATGAATATCCACTTCACAAAATTCCAATGCTCCTTACTAGGATTCACCATGAACTAGCTAAAAACTCTTTCTTCTTGGTAAATATCCATCTTGGTCCTCATCACGGAAAACATGAAGCTATGCATTGTTGATTAATATAGTACAAGAGACATGCTTGTCTTCCATGATTATGTGTTGGGACATTATTCAGAAGACAACTTGAAGTAGGAAGGAAGTGGGGTACTGCTAACTAGTTTTTTATTTTTCATAGTGAAGTATTGCATAATATATTCTATATATGACTTTTGACTTAACCAATATTCTTACCTATTATGTCCATATGTATATTCATCTCTGCAATTTGGTTTTATTCTCCTAAATCCTTCATTTCAAATTTCCTATACAACTAAGCCTTAATATCAATTATTTTCTTTGTATTGGGACTACAACTAACATATCATTAACATACCACAACAATGTAATAAATCTTCCATCATCAAATCTCTTATTATATGCATAATGGTCAGCTTCAGTTCTATTAAAACCTTGGATCTTCATGAAGGTTTCAAATACTCTATACCACATCCTTGGTACATCTTTCAATCCATATAGGTATTTCTTGAGTCTGCAAATCAGATGCTCTTTGCCTCTTTCTTTATATCTCTCAGGATAATCGATAAAAACTTCTTCCTTGAGACCACGCTGTAGGAAATAAATGTTTACATCCAGTTGCTACAACTCTAATATTGTTTTGTTGCAAATGAAACTAAAACCCTTATAGTAGTAAGTTTTACAATTGGAGAGAAATTTTCATTAAAATCTATACCTGACTTCTGAACATATTATTTTTCTACCAAGTAATCCTTATAATATTCTAATAACCCATCATTTAACTTCTTTAATTTGCACACCCACTTGTTTCTAGCAACCTTTCTTCCAAGCGAGAGATCCACGAGTTCCCATGTTTTATGCTTGTGTAGTGATTTCATTTATTTGTCCATGAATTCCTCCATTTATTTGCATTCTCAAATTCTATAGCTTCGTGAAATCAACTAGGTTCACCATCATTAGTTAACAAATCAAAATAAGATTGGAAATCAAGAGAATATGTTTATGGGCGTCTCTTGGAACATGTAGATCTTCTAATTTGCGGTTTTTGAACTTGATGTTCTTCATGCTGATCAAAAGCTTAATTTTCATCTTCACTCATTTCTACTTCTACAGGTACAATCTCAGGTGTCCCTTGTACCTCCTTCCTTTTCATGGATTTTTCTGTTAAAAATAACATCCCTACTTATAATTACCTTGTGGTTAGTAGGATCCCACAATCTATGCCCCTTTGTTGTATTATCATAACTAAGAATAGCATATTTCCTTGACTTTGGTTCAATATTAAACCTCTTTTATTTATTCACATGGGAAAATGCATCACAACCAAAGATACACAAATGAGAATAATAAATTGGGCTTACCACACCAAATCTCCTATGGAATCCACCCATTCAATGTAGTTGCAGGTGATATGTCAATAAAGTACGCAATTGTATTAACAACCTCTTCATAGAATCCATTATCCAATCCAGATGTGTTGAGCATGCTTCTTCCATGTTCTACGATTATGTGATTCATCTGCTCATCCACTCCATTTTGTTGTGGATTATAGATCAACATTTTGGTGCTTATTTCCTTATTGCATACAAAATTTATCAAACTCCTTGGAGCAATACTCTCCTCCATTATCATATCTAAGACATAAAATACTAGACTTCCTAAAATTTTCTTACTCGTGCCTTAAACTCCTTAAATTTCTCAAAGGCTTTCAACTTATTTTCCAAAAACTACACCTGCATTCTTCTATAATAATCATCTATAAAAGTTAAAAAACATCTAGCAACATTTATAGACAAAGTGGGTACTGGTCCAATATGTTATGATGAATAAGTTGAAAAAGTTCTGAACTTTTACCAGAGCTTGTGGCAAACCAAACTCTCTTCAAATTACCAGAAATAAATGCTCACACAAGTCTAAACTACAAGACTCAATCCCAGAAAGAATAACTTTATCATACAATTTTTTCAAACCTTTTTCACTCATATGTCTAAGTCATTGATTCCATAACATTACATGAGTTTGTTGTCGTTTCTTGATTTGTCATTGTATCACTACACAAATTATATAGGGTCCCATAAGATTCTCCTTTTTTCTACCACAAGAGCTCCTTTGGTAATCTTGCAACAATGTCACCAAAGATAGTAGAATACCCTGACTAATCCATCATCTTGACAGAGAGAAAATTCTTTCGTAGATATAGTACATGTCGTACATCACACAACTTTCTTTCTCTATCATCATCCAACTTGATCCTAATATCCCCTCTTGAAACAATTTTTAGAGGACAATCATTGCCCAAATAGACTGTATTCCCTCCACTATAGGGTTGATATTTGACAAACCAATCTCTATGTGGATACATGTGAAAAGATGCTCCTATGTCTAAAACCCAAGCATATAAAAGAGATCTATTGGTACTGAGAGAGAAAGCTTCACATGTTGACATCTATTATGAAACTGCGTAGTAGCCTCATTTGATGGTTGATCTATCTTTCTATCCTTCTTTTCCTTCTTCAAATGCCAATAGTCCTTCATAAATTTCTTTAGTTTCCCACAGTTCAAACATGTATATTTTAGATTGCGTCCTTTGGACTTAAATTTCAACTGTGATCTACCTTGTTGGCCCCTTTCACTAGATCGACCTCTCACAAATAAGGCATCATCAGTAGAGGGATCTAGAGACAATTTTCACCTCAACTCTTCTCCTAGAAAAAAAGATACCACGTCATACCACGTCATCAAATTTCAAGTTTTCTGAAGATGAGTTGGTGAAGGCCACAAACATATGATCCCATGTATATAGGATGGTACAAAGTAAATTGATCACTTTGTGCTCATCCTCCACCTTTACACCACCCAATATTAGTTCTTTTATTGGGGTATTAAACTCTTTCAGATGATCTACCACAGTTGAAACGTCCTTTATCCTCAAACGATAATTTTTTTTTTTCATGAAACCTTATTTGTTGTTGATTTAGTCTCATACAACTTCCCAAGATTCTGCTAAAGGGATTCTACAATCTTTTCTTTGGCAACATTTAACAATATAGAGTCTATTGGGAAAGACAAATTGTAGGAACCACCTTCGTGTATAGCTTATCCCATCCTCATATTTCTTGATGATCGGTTTGTTCGCAAATACTTTCAATGTTGGTGCTTGGTCATTCTGAACCAACAAATCTTCCACCTTCATCTTCCATAAGGAGAAATTCCTACCATCAAACTTCTTAGTTTTGAACTTGGTTAAACTTCTTGCCATTATCATAGCTCCCACCCATAGAAAAGCTTGTGATTGTGGGGTTTTTAGGTTTTGATACTAGATGTTAGAAACAATAAATGAAAATAGAAGAAAACAACAATAACAATAGAACACAATATTTACATGGAAACCCTATTGTGTGCAAGTAAAACCATGTGGCAATGGAAGCTTCATCTTTTATTATTACTCAACAAAAAAATTATAATGCTTTATTCTCTTGTGATACAGCGTCATGGGTCACTTCACTTTTACACAATACATATGTGGTTTCCAAAAGGATCTGAAATGCACTAAAAGGGTCTACAAATTTTCACCTTGGGTGCTCTGCCCCCACAACCTTGTGAGCCCTCTACGTGCCGGGAGGATACAAATAGCTAGTGCCTAATCATGGACTCTACATGAATAATATCAGAGATCTGGTTATTGGCTTCATCTCTTAACAATATTTTTCTTTGATTGAGGACTTTCAAAACTATGCCATGCATCGCACTTATGACAATGATGCACCTTACACCATCATTATCATTAAGACTTTATGCAAAAAAAATGAAAGATATTGCATACATCTCACTAAAACAAGAAGAACAAGTATGTCCATATTCTCCATGGACTGTAAAATTAAAATTTGCAACTCAAATCCCATCTCCACCAAGTGTGATTAACTTTTTACAGCAAGGAAGGGACCAAGGATGTAGCTGTATAACTTCATTTGAGGGGAAGTTCGCCATGTGTCTTGTCATTCAATTGATTTTATTTTTTATTTTTTTCATCATGTTTATATTTTAGATTCATTGCTTTATATATATGGTCCAAACTTCATTCAAGGGGAAGTTTTCCATGTGTCTAACTTTTCAATTGATTTTTATTTTTATTTTTCAACATTATGTTTATATTTTAAATTTAGTGGTTTATATTTCTTATCCATGATAAGTAATGCATTTGTATTTCATTATAAGTTTGAAATACTTTTTTTTGATGGAAATCTATCATAGGAAACCCTCAAGCACTTCCACACATTTCAAGGATGGCACCCAAGGTAAACCTTTAAATTGTAGTGAGTTTAGAACCTAACCCGATGGGGTCATCAAGTGAAGCCATAGTATAACCACCCCGGGATTTGACCTCTAGACCTTATGCTTGTTGTTTACAACACTCATCCACTTGAGATAACCCACTGGGATGGATATAACTTTGAAATACTTATAAAAAATTATGTAAGAGTTGGATGAAAGTATCATGAATAATTGAATGAATGTGTGTGGAAAAACAAATTTAATTTCTTCTTTTACCATATGCAACTTTTTTTATATGTATAGAGGAATCGACAACTGGTAGGTTTTGTATTCGCGTGACATAGGTTCGATTCCTGTCGCTACCACTATAACCCTTGAGCAGCCTACCCAAACCCCCACCCCTTGACACTGCACAAGAGGCCGAATTTTTGCACAGGGGGATTTGAACCCCTGACCTTCTTAACAGCCTCTACGCCTTAACAGAACGTAGAGTGGCCAACAAGCCAAACCCCTTGGGGGTATATGAAAATTTTGTTTAAATTTAGTTATTTTGCAGTTAAATTACAATATTTAAAATGAGGAAGACAATCACAAAATGATGTTATAATAATTATATTTCTATCTTTAAAATTTAGTTTCAATACCTCTTTTATTGTAATTTTATATGGAAAAAACAATCTTATTTTATCTTTAATTTTATATGGACCAAACAAAATCACTTCGTCGTCACCTTACCCACTTTAAAACTATATCATTTCGTAGTTAAACAATAGAGACAACATAGTAGATAGTCCCTGCCCTATATATAGATAGTTTTTATAATTTGTTTAATTCTTTGTCAATCATAATCCATTTAAAAAAAAATCAAGGTGTAGATTCATGCATGGATACAATCAACATGGTGGTTCTAGACCTATATTTAGTTTTTCAAGTGAAAGCACTTGTTTTTTTTTTCACCAAAGAAGCATGTGAGGAAGTGATGCATTTGGAATTCTATGTATTTCTTTTTGAAGCACTTAACGAACCACAAAAATGTTGGTTGGTTTTCTCTCACACCCCACAGACCATGCATGGTCCCATATGTAGATGAAGGTTGTCAGCTTTGTGATCCACCCACCAATAAATTTCCAAATAAGAAAACATAGGAATTTTCCCTCGGTCGAGTTTTCCTCTGTTGAAACATATGGTGCTTATCAAGCGTAAGTTGGACCCTTTATCACACATTTTCTTGCGATTGGAGTGTTTACTCTAGGTATCCTAGACGCTACTCTTGTCTAGCTGGAAAAATTAGAAAGATTAGGATATAAACATGGGTGATAGCTTTGATTAGCTACCACTTCTTCTTGCTGTCCTAATAGCTTTTTTATTTTCATTTAGTTGCTTCAGAATGAATGTAGTTGGAGGAACTATATTGGGATAACTTGTGGTTATAAGCTAAGTTACCTGTTTCGAGTACGTGTGCAAATTCATAGACCTTGAAATTCGACAAAAAATTGACACTTGAAATTTTGGTGATAAAAATTGACATAAAATTTGACATTAAGTTCAAGTGACTAAAAACTATGGAAATAAAAAAATATAAGAAAATTTTCAATGAAATTCATTATGCTCATTAAACTATGAACATTAAACACATCAACAATGACATGATAGTCATATAATCATAGAAATAATTAACACATGAACATTGAATGAAGTATGGACATGATAGTCATTGAATATTAGAAATAATAATATGGCAACAAGAACGATTAAACATATATTTTGAAAACATTAGAGTCTACATCTTGATTGAAATTTAAAAACATGTTCATAAAGTATTAAAACATAATATTAAAATGTCATCAATATTAATGCTAGCAACTATATAGAAAAATAACATCCCAAAAAGAAACTAGAAGTCTAGAGACTAGAACGTGAGCACAAGTTTTATTCTTGTTATTTTCATGGCATATTTGTTACATAAAAAAACTGTACACCATCAAGAGAACTCGGGGGAATGAAACCACTAGAATCACAATCACCATTGGATTCAACACTCTCATTGTGAATATCATATTTATCTCATCATGCATCTTGAACAAGCTCCAACCATGGACTAGAGGAATTTGTCTCCTTTTTAGCCACATTACTTAAAAGTCAATTGTAAGTTACTGCGAATATAAATAAGATATCCTAATTTTCCCTATAACACCATGTTTCTTCTCTTGGAATGAATATGCTAAATAAATTCAATTCCTTTCACAATTTGATGCACTTGATGTCTAGATCAATATATGAATTTCAAATTTTTGCAATTTTGGGGCTTCCGATGCATAAAACTCCCAGCACACTATTGGAGCAGCTAAAGCCATATCTCTCTTTGCTGATGTGGTTCCAAATAGGCCTTCTTGTAACTTGTATGCTATAATATAGGATCGAACCAATGTTGCAATAGACTCATCTAGATGTATCATGTTAATAGACTCATAAAGTCCACTCATGACGTCCTAATCTTGATGTCTTTGTATCCAAAATAATGTAGGGTCCAAATAACATGCTACTGTATCTAATGGGATATGAATCATCTTCCATCTTTGATAAACCACCTCCAATATCTCTTTATAATAAGCTTCCACATTATCAAAATCACTTGCAATCTTTTCCTTGCAACGATCCATGTCCTCATAAATAAAAACCACAAGGGATTATCTCCATCAACCATGCAGAGCACCTCAACAATTGGATCACAAGTTTTTAGAACTTTTTGAGCATTTTCCCAAAATATATTGTTTCTAGGCAATATCTATTCAACATGCTTTCCCTTTGACTCTTTTGTGGCAAACCTTGTATCATAAGGCCTCAAAAACTCTCTAGATGCATTTTCCCTGTATAAGCTTAAAGTTATACGATAGTTAATGATGAAGTTTGCAATAGTTTTTTGTCTTTGAACTGTCTCATTGACCGATGGAAATTGGGATAAGTCATGCATCAATAAATCCAAACAATGAGATACATATGGGGTCCAATAAATAGTTCTATACTTCTCCATAATCGTTTTTCCTGCACTCGAACAATTTGAGGCATGGTCGATGACAAATTGGACCACATTTTTCTCCTCAACTTCTTGAATCGCTTCATCCAAAATGATAAAAATGTATTATGATGTTTTCACCTAATTCATTGAAGAAAAATTCTTCAAAAAATATACCCCTTGAGGACAATAAATAGGAACATTAATCAATGATTGATGGCATGAATCAAACCAACCATCACTCAAAATCGTGCAACCTATAATCTCCCAATATTTTTTAATTTCATCCAACTTGATTGTCACTCTATTTTCCTTTGTTTTTTTTAAGAGAGTGATCCTTAAGGCTTCAGATCTATAAGAAACATAGCCCTTGCCAAAATCAACAACCTTTTTAATTGCATTTTTTAAAATATGGACTTCTTGCCACATTAAAAGGAATTACACATTCACAAAACATTTCATCAATAGAATCATCAACTTTATGTTTGTATATAGGTTTCCAAAATATATTTAATGTAGCTTTTCCACCTATTGTTGTTTGGGTGGAGCTCGAGCCACCAAATTTTGAGGTGAGAGAAGCAATTTTAGTTGAAGAAGACATGTCAATGCCCCCCTCAATGCTTTTCCTTTTTACTTCCCTTTTCCCCCTTTTTACTTTTGATTTGTCATAATCTTGTTGCACTGCAACTTTCTGTTCATCTGATATTCCTTTACATCCTTCCATGCCACCTCCAATGTCATTACTAATACCAAGAATGTGGTCCAAGGTCAAGGTCATGTTTTGACTTTATAAGGGGAGTCATTAATTTTGGAAGTGGCTACGAACTTTCCTGAGGATTTGCAGTCATGAGAAATATTCTACGATACTATTGCACTTGTGATGAACAATGGCACAAAAGAAGGAATGAATATTTCACTAGATGCAAAAGAAGAATCCACACTCATAAAGGGAGTAATAATGTTATTGTGGGAGGAAACGTCATATATAGAGGATGAATGTCAACAAATCTATCTAATCAATTGGTTATACCTCTCTACAATATATTTTTCCATGACACAGAAGAAAATGAGCATGTCACAATAAATTGATGTCTCCAAAAATACCTACTTATTTATTATCTTATGAATGTTGATTCCACAAATAACCAATAATAGTGTTCATCACTCTCTCCCTATCTGGTTGAACTTAATTCTGGTTCTTCACTGGGCACTGAGAAAAAATGAGAACTTGTTATGTTCTGTCTTGCTATTATCCTGTGAAATGGCACTTCTCCGTCTGAGTACTGACACTTAATGTGTCGGTACACAAAAGGACAAAATGGACAAAAGTGGCCAAAACACTATAGATGTGCATGATATTTGATGCATCATCCTCTTACCAACTTGACCTATTTTTTATAGGGTCATTGGGGAGAATTCGCGACTATTGCCATTGCAACCCGCGAATCATTTGTGAGTATTGACATTACAACCTGGATATACATGATCAGGGTTGTAACACATGGGTTTCCCTTATGAAATTCACATATCACCCATGATTTGCTAGTATCAAAAGTCACGAATGCCCTAATCCAAAATTAAAAAATATAAACAAGTTTAGTCGAGGACAGTTGAGCTCCTAGTCATAACTATCCCAACTTCCTCAACCATCTCAACCTTCGTAACCTCTCTCTTTCCTCAAGTATAAATATAGGGTAGGGGTTGAGGCTAAACATCATCACTTCTAGAGAAAATTTATTTTGGTGGATTGCCTGTAGAGATCTTGGAGCAACAGAACTCAGTTTCCTTGGCTAGCAGAGGAGCACTTGTTTCGGATACTGGTTGTAATCTTCCATCACTTGTCTATCAATAAAGATAGTCTTTCTTCCAATTGTTTTCTTTGTACTCTTATGTATGATGATTTCTGAACTGTCTTGTTTTTTCATTGCAAGCATATTATTTCATTAATCTTCTATATAATATATAAGATATTGTAGGAAAGGTCTGGCTCTTTGCAGGTGTTGAAAATTCACTAGAAACTGTTGGAGCGATTTGGATTGAAGAAGAAAGCTAGGATCAAACTCCATAAGCAAGGTACACCTATTTTCTTTCTAATTTCTATGTCAAATCCTTAAATGTTTGAATGTCTGCAAGTTTATTTAGTACGTTGGTAACCCCAGAGACCCTAGGTTATAAGGTTGTATTCTCTTGAACAACATTTGGGGCGTTTGGATCCTTGCTTAACATGTTCTTTATCTTTCTCTTATGGCCCAACATGTGATCCATCATAGGAGTTATAAAATATGCCTCTCGACTATTTATAAATGTAGACACACTTGCACCTATGGTATCGAACCAAAATAAGGTACATGGTAGAGTAACCAATTGCCGCTTGGTGAATAACACTACAAGGAAATGAGACAGTAAAATTAGCACATTGAGGAGATGTATTAATGGGGTGTTATGGAGAAGAATTTCCTATGGCTTGGGGTGGACCACAACAGACAAGATGACACCATAAATCAAATCCATTCTCAAATATACTAGATAAATGAAACAATCTAATAATTAAGTGATAGATTTTGTACCTCAACGAGATGTTTGAAAAATACCACCGTTGAGCTTGCAATCAAATTCTTGTTCCCTACAATTCATCCTCAACAAAAAATATATAGCTAAGCATATAAAATATATTAAATGTTAGCATTCAAACTATCATAATCCATTTTAACATGCATAAAGAAAATATACCCATGGATATAAATATAAACATTCACACATGAAATTGGACAAGAAATGGATATTTATATTAATGTAAAAACATAGATACAAAGTGAAAACATATGTCGGAAACTTGTCAGAATCAAGAAACTAAGTTCCTCCACCCGGACCCCTACCACTTCAACCTCCATAGCAAGGTAATCTCACAAAGACAATGGAGAGCTTGGGAGATGAACTTAAAGAGTTCTATCAACAAGGATAAAGGGATGCAAACTCAAGCATATGAAAATGGGGAAATTTTTTGTTATAGCTTCCTTACTCTCAAAGTTTTTCCACTTCCAATGATTCACAATGGCTCATATATAGCCCTCAAATGGGAAATGGAGGGTTGAATCAAAGCATTTCCAAGCATATGGAAGGCCAAGGATCAAGCTATTTGCTACTTGACGAGGAAAACTACAAATATTTTTTGTTTTTGAGCACTAAACCTGATGTACATGTAATCCAGATGGAGAACAGTGGCCACCCACCTATTCCACTAGCTCAAACAATTGTCCATTGTGGCAGTTTCGAAGTTATGTTTCTACGATTTTTCGAGTCCAAAACTTCAGGGGTCGTTTTGAGGCCCTAAATGACGTTTTTTGGTGATTCATAATCTAAATAATTGCCATCAACATGCAGTTAGCCGACCAATTTTTTTAAATCTTAGATAGAACTTTCCAACAAGCTATCAAATGCCCAAATCGGAGATCGTATGCAAAAGTTATGACCCCGGGAAGTTGACTATTCAACTTACCACCTTGGGCTGCTAACTTTATGATGGTTCATCTTCTAGGGTTACAGTGCGGACTTTTGGGGTTCTCACCCTCATTATTATTATAAATAGGCCCCTTTGGACTCCTTTTGTATTCACATTGGCACGGATGAGCGTAGCAGCCACATCTCTTCTAAGAGATAGCTACCACCATTCTAGCAATCGTATTAGAGTCTGTTCTAGTTCCGCCATTTAATAGAATATGTGTTTATTGTATCTCTGTTATCATTGCAAAATGTCTGTGATTATGATTCTGTATATGTTCTTTCATTTCGTTCACACATAAATTTGGATCAGTGGTATCAGAGCAATATGCTCTTTGATTGTTTCTCGGCGCATGTCCCCGACGAGGTTCGAGTATAGAGAGTTTGGTCTCCAACTAGTTTCACTTGACCATTCTCACCGTCCAAAATGACCTCCCATGGCGGAAGAAAAGAGGGATGATGGAGTAGGAGATCCTATCAAGTCGTTGCTTGAGGAATCCCTCGAGGGACAGAGGAACGAGATGATGAATAGTTTTTCCCAAATCCTTTTACGAATTTTGGCAATGGCAAGTACATCTTCAACGAGCAGCTGATTCAGGGATGAAACTCCCTTTAAGGTACAAGTTAACTTTGATATTCCTTTATTTGAAGGAAAAATCGATGCATATGGCCTAGATAATTGGTTGAATGTTCTAGAAGGATATTTCTCTGTCCGTAATTTCTCCGACAGGGAAAATATCACCTTTTCTCTCCTTAAGGCGGTCCCCCATGTCCAAAATTGGCGGGGTACTTTTTGGGAGAAAAAATCATCAGACAAGTCTGGAATGTTCGAGATAAATCCCACTTGGGCCTCTTTCATAGATGCCGTTAAGAAACAATATTACCCCGTGGGAAACTATGATGACCAGTACACAAAATGGACCATTCTGCGTCAAGAAAGGGACCAGACGGTGTCGAAGTACACCAACAACTTTCATACCTTGTGCACAAAGCTGTGAATCAAGGACTCCGAGCGGCACCTAGTTCTGAAATATCGAAGTGGTCTACATTGGTACATCTAAACTGAGATGGACTTCCTCGACATATCTTCGTTTGGATCTGCCTATCGATATGCTGTCAAAATCAAGGAGAAATTTCGACAAAAGAACAAGCGAGATTCTCAACCTGCGAATCCACTGCAGAAGCATGGCAAGGGAAACCCCGGCCCACAGAACACAACAAAAGGAAATGACAACTAGTCCCCACCATAAGTAAAGAAGGGGGATGGAAAGGCAAAGAAGGAAAATGGTAAGTTGTGTGAATTTCATAAAATCCCTTGGCACAACACTAATTAAAGTCGCTCAAAACAGTCATTAGTGGCCGAGATTAAATCTTCAGAATTAGATCTCGATTCTGATTGTGAACCCAATGCCACAGCTGCATAGAATGGGAGGCATATCATTGATGCAGACCCCACTGCCACTATTTCTACCGCACAGATTCAAATGGAGGATCCTGAAGAGTCAGAGGCAGAGGAGCGCCTCTTCCACTCGCAGATGTGGGTGAAGGGAATGCCTCTACATTTTGTTGTTGACAATGGTAGCCAAAAGAACCCGATCTCAGCAGAAGTCGTTAAGAGATTGGAGCTTCCAACAATACCACACTCACAACCTTACAACATCGGTTGACTAAGCTAAGGACGAGGNTATGGCATCAAGCCTTTCAAAGATGAGGTACTATGTGATGTGGCCCCACTTGAAGTCTGTGATGTTCTTTTAGGACAACCATATATGTGGAAGCATCATGCTATATATGAGTCACGGCCTCACAACTTCATTGTTACTTTGGGAGGAAAACTATATCGAATACCAGAGACCGTTGCACCTAACAAAGTCTCGCAAGGTAGGAAGATAAGCTCCCACATCATAAAATTATTCCTCTTCATAGTTGCGTCTAAAGGAGAACATAAGATCACAGAGACCTCCACACCCTCTGCATAGGGTGTCTCTGCTCATTAGACACAAGAAGAAGACGGAGCCATTGTTTCCTCATCTATTTGAGTACCTCTACGATGCAAGGCCACATATTTAAGGTGCTCATCTAGAAAAGAATCATCCATACAATAATTACAGCCCTCTTGGGATGTCAAAGAAAGGAAGCCTCTTCACTTCAGCAAATGTCGCACCAGGAGATCAAATCAACACACAGTTCGAAATATGATACAGGATTCGACGCAATGGAGACCATTGCTTCCTAAGGAGGGAGGATTGATCAATATGGAGAATAGTGGCCACCCACCTATTCCACTGGCTCAAAACAATTGTCCATTGTGGCAGTTTCCTAGTTATTTTTCTACAGTTTTTTGGGTCCCAAACTTTTGGGGCCATTTTGAGGCCCTAAATGATGTTATTTGGTGATTTGGGGGCCAACTACATGCCTTTGGCATGGATTTGGCTCACCAAAAGTTGTAAATCTTAGATATACCTTTCGAACGAGCCATCAATCGCCCAAATTAGAGATCGTATGCAAAAGTTATGACCCCGAGAAGTTAACTGTTCAACTTACCACCTTGGTGCCACAAACTTTATGACGGTTCATCTTCTAGGGTTACGTTCTGGACTTTTGGGGTTCTTACCCTCATTATTATTACAAATAGGCCCCTTTGGCATCATTTTGTATTCAGCTTGGCACGGATGAGCGTAGCAGCCACATCTATTCTCAGAGATAGCTACCACCATTCCAATAATTGTATTATAGTCTGTTCTATTTCCGCCATTTAATAGAATATGTGTTTACTATATCTCTGTTATCTTTGAAAAATATCTGTGATTATGATTCTGTATATGTTCTTTCATTTCGTTCATGCATAAATCTGGATCAAAGGTATTAGAGCAATCTGCTCTTTGACTGTTTCTCGGTGCATGTCCCTGACAAGGTCCGAGTATAGAGAGTTTGGTCTCGAACTAGTTTCACTTGATCATTCTTACTGTCCAAAATGACCTCCCATGGCGGAAGAAAAGAGAGACGATGGAGCAGGAGATCCTATCAAGTCACTGCTTGAGGAATCCCTCGAGCGACAGAGTAACGAGATGATGGATAGTTTCACCCAAATCCTTGTACGAATTCCGGTAGCGGCAAGTGCATCTTCAACGAGCAGCTGGTTCGGGGATGCAACTCCCTTTAAGGTACAAGTTAACTTTGATATTCCTTTATTTAAAGGAAAAATTGATGCAGATGCCCTAGATAATTGGTTGAATGTTCTAAAAGGATATTTCTCTATCCACAATTTCTCCGACAGGGAAAAGATCACCTTTTCTCTCCTTAAGGCAGTTCCCCCATGTCCAAAATTGGTGGGGTACTTATTGGGAGAAAAACTCATTAGATGAGTCTAGGATGTTTGAGATAAATCCCACTTGGGCCTCTTTCATAGATGTTGTCAAGGAACAATATTACCCTGTGGGAAACTATGATGACCAGTACACAAACTAGACCATTCTGCGTCAAGAAAGGGACCAGGCAGTGTTGGAGTACACCAACAACTTTCATACATTGCGCACAAAGATGGGTATCAAGGATTCCGAGCGGCACCTAATTCTGAAATATCGAAGTGGTCTACATTGGTACATCTGAGTTAAGATGGACTTCCTCGACATCTCTTCACTTGGATTCGCCTATCGGTATGCTGTCAAAATCGAGGAAAAATTTCGACGAAAGAACAAGCGAGACTCTCTACCTACGAATCCACAGCAGAAGCAACGAAAGGGAAACCATGGCCCGTAGAACACAACAAAAGGAAATGACAACCAGTCCCCACCACAAGAAAAGAAGGGGGATGGAAAGACAAAGAAGGAAATCGGTAAGTGGTGCGAATTTCATAAAATCCCTTGGCACAACACTGATGAATGTTTCTCGAAGTAGTCATTAGTGGCCGAGATTAAATCTTCAGAATCAGATCCTGATTCTGATTTCAAACCCAATGCCACAGGCGCATATAATGGGAGGCAGATCATTGATGCAGACCCCACTGCCACTGTTTCTACCACACAGATTCAATTAGAGGATCCTGGAGAGTCAGAGGTAGAGGAGCGCCTCTTCCACTCGCAGATGTGGGTGAAGCGAATGCCTCTACATTTTGTTGTTGACAGCGACAGCCAAAACAACCTGATCTCAGCAGAAGTTGTCAAAATAATGGAGCTTCTGAAAACACCACACCTGCAACCTTACAACATCGGTTGGCTAAGCCAAGGACGAGGTATCCACATTACTGAACAATGCCTCTTACCATATGGCATCAAGCCTTTCAAATACGAGGTACCATGTGATGTAGCCCCACTTGAATTCTGTGATGTTCTTTTAGGACATCCATACATGTGGAAGTGTCATGTTGTATATGAGTCATGGCCTCGCAGTGTGATTGTTACTTTATGAGGAAAACTATATCGAATACCAGAGACCATTGCACCTAACAAAGTCTCGCAAGCTAGGAAGATAAAATCCCACATCAGAAAATTATTCCTCTTCACAGTTTCGTCTGAAGGAGAACATAAGATCACAGAGACCTCCACACCCTCTGCATAGGGTTTCTCTACTCATCAAACATAAGAGGAAGACAGAGCCATTGTTTCCTCATCTATCCGAGTACCTCTACAATGCAAGGCCACACATTCAAGGTGCTCATCCAGAAACAAATCATCCATACAACGATTACAACCCTCTCGGGATGTCAAAGAAATGAAGCCTCTTCACTTCAGTAAATGTCGCACTAGGAGATCAACTCAACACATAGTTCGAGATAAGATATGAGATTTGAAACAATGGAGACCATTGCTTCCTAAGGAGGGAGGATTGATCCAGATGGAGAACGGTGGCCACCCACCTTTTCCACTGGCTCAAAACAATTGTCCATTGTGGCAGTTTCCTAGTTAGTTTTCTACAGTTTTTCGGGTCCCAAACTTCCGTGGCCGTTTTGAGCCCCTAAATGACTCTTTGTGGCTATTTAGGGGCCAAATAGTACCCATGGGCATGCATTTGGCCGAAAAAAAGTTGTAAATCTTAGATAGACCTTTCCAACGAGCTATCAAACGCCCAAATCAAAGATCATATGCACATGTTATGGCCCCGGGAAGTTGGCTATTCAACTTACCACCTTGGGTCGCAAACTTTATGACGATTTATCTTCTAGGGTTACGTTGTGGAATTTTGGGGTTCTCGCCCTCATTATTATTATAATTATCCCCCTTTGGCCTCATTTTGTATTCAGATTAGCACGGATGAGCGTAGTAGCCACATCTCTTCTTAAATATAGCTACCACCATTCTTGCAATTGTATTACAGTCTGTTCTATTTTCGCCATTTAATAGAATATGTGTTTACTGTATCTCTGTTATCTTTGCAAAATGACTGCGATTATTATTTTGTATATGTTCTTTCATTTCGTTCATGCATAAATCTAGATCAATGGTATCATAGAAATCTGCTCTTTGATTGTTTCTCGGCGCATGTCCCCGACGAGGCCCGAGTATAGAGAGTTTGGTCTCGAACTAGTTTCACTTGATCATTCTCACCGTCCAAAATGACCATCCATGGCAGAATAAAAGAGAGACAATGGAGCAGGAGATCCTATCAAGTCGCTGCATGAGGAATCCCTCGAGCGATAGAGGAACGAGATGATGGATAGTTTCTCCCAAATCCTTCTACGAATTTTGGTAGCTACAAGTGTATCTTCAACGAGCAGCCGGTTCGAGGATGCAACTCCCTTTAAGGTACAATTTAACTTTGATATTCCTTTATTTGAAGGAAAAATCGATGTAGATGCCCTAGATAATTAGTTGAATGTTCTAGAAGGATATTTCTCTGTCCACAATTTCTCCGACAGGGGAAAGATCACCTTTTCTCTCCTTAAGGAAGTCACTCATGTCCAAAATTGGTGGGGTACTTATTGGGACCAAAAATTAATAGACGATTCTGGAATGTTTGAGATAAATCCCACTTGGGCCTCTTTCATAGATGTCATCAAAGAACAATATTACCCCGCGGGAAACTATGATGACCAGTACACAAAATGGACCATTCTGCGTCGAGAAAGGGACCAAATGGTGTCGAAGTACACCAACAACTTTCATACCTTGCGCACAAAGCTGGGTATCAAGGACTCCGAGTGACACCTAATTCTGAAATATTCAAGTGGTCTACATTGGTACATTTGAACTGAGATGGACTTCCTTGACATCCCTTCACTTGGATCCGCCCATCGGTACACTATCAAAATCGAGGAGAAATTTTGACAAAAGAACAAGAAAGACTATCGACCTATGAATCTAGCACATAAGCAAGGCAAGGGAAACCATGGCCTGTAGAACACATCAAAAGGAAATGACAACCAGTCCCCACCACAAGCAAAGAAGGGGGATGGGAAGACAAAGAAGGAAACTGGTAAGTGGTGCGAATGTCATAAAATCCCTTGGCACAACACTGATGAATGTTGTTCAAAGCAGTCATTAGTGGCTGAGATTAAATCTTCAGAATCAGATCCTGGTTCTGATTCCGAACCAAATGCCACAGCTGCATATAATAGGAGGCATATCATTGATGCAGACCCCACTACCACTATTGCTACCATATAGATTCAACTCGAGGATCCTAAAGAGTCAGAGGCAAAGGAGCGCCTCTTCCACTCGCAAATGTGGGTGAAGTGAATGCCTCTACATTTTGTTGTTGACAACGATAGCCAAAAGAACCTGATCTCAGCAGAAGTCATCAAGAGATTGGATCTTCCGACAACACCACACCTGTAACCTTACAGCATCGGTTGGCTAAGCCAAGGACGAGGTATCCACATTACTCAAGAATGCCTTTCCATATGGCATCAAGCCTTTCAAAGACGAGGTACTGTGTGAAGTGGCCCCACTTTAAGTCTGTCATGTTCTTTTAGGACAACCATATATGTGGAAGTGTCATGCTGTATATGAGTCACGGCCTCGCAGCGTCATTGTTACTTTGGGAGGAAAAATCTATCGAATACCAGAGACCGTTGCACCTAACAAAGTCTCACAAGGTAGGAAGATAAGCTCCCACATCAGAAAATTATTCATCTTCACAGTTGCATATGAAGGCGAATATAAGATCATAGAGATCTCCTCATCCTCTGCACAGGGTGTCTCTGCTCATCAAACACAAGAAGAAGATAGGGCCATTGTTTCCTCATCTATCCCAGTACCTCTACGATTCAAGGCCATGCATTTAAGGTGCTCTTCTAGAAACAAATCATCCATACAAAAATTACACCCCTCTCGGGATGTCAAAGAAAGGAACCCTCTTCACTTCAGCAAATGTCGCACCAGGAGATCAACTCAACACACAGTTCGAGATATGATACGGGATTTGACGCAATGGAGACCATTGCTTCCTAAGGAGGGAGGATTGATGCAGATGGATAATGGTGGCCACCCACCTATTCCACTGGCTCAAAACAATTGTCCATTATGGTAGTTTCCTAGTTATTTTTCTATAGTTTTTTGGATCCCAAACTTACGGGGCCGTTTTGAGGCCTAAACGACATTTTATGGCTATTTAGGGGGCAAATAATTGTCATCAACATGCATTTGGATGACCAAAAGTTGTAAATATTAGATATACCTTTCCAATGAGCTATCAAACGTCCAAATCGAAGATTGTATGCAAAAGTTATGACCCCAAGAAATTGACTGTTCAACTTACCACATTGGGCTGCAAACTTTATGACAGTTCATATTCTAGGGTTACATTGTGGAATTTTGGTGTTCTCACCCTCATTATTATTATAAATAGGCCACTTTGGCCTAATTTTGTATTCATCTTGGCACGGATGAGCGTAGCAGCCACATCTCTTCTCAGAGATACTTACCACCATTATAGCAATTGTATTACAGTTTGTTCTATTTCTGCCATTTAATAGAATATGTGTTTACTGTATCTCTGTTATATTTGCAAAATTTCTGTAATTATGATTCTATATATGTTCTTTCATTTCATTCGCGCATAAATCTAGATTAGTGGCATCAAAGAAATCTTATCTTTGATTGTTTCTCGGCGTATGTCCCCGACGAAGTCCAAGTATAGAGAGTTTGGTCTAGAACTAGTTTCACTTGATCATTCTCACCGTCCAAAATGACCTTCCATGGTGAAAGAAAAGAGAGACGATGGAGAAGGAGATCCTATCAAGTCACTGCTTGAGGAAACCATTGAGCGACAGAGGAACGAGATGATGGATAGTTTCTCCCAAATCCTTCTACGAATTCCGGCAACGGCAAGTGCATTTTCAACGAGCAGACAATTCGGGGATGAAACTCCCTTTAAGGTACAAGTTAACTTTGATATTCCTTTATTTGAAGGAAAAATCGATGCAGATGCCCTAGATAATTGGTTGAATGTTCTAGAAGGATATTTCTCTCTCCACAATTTCTCCAACAGGGAAAATATCACCTTTGCTCTCCTTAAGGCAATCACCCATGTCCAAAATTGGTGGGGTACTTATTAGGAGAAAAACTCATCAGACAAGTCTGGAATGTTTGAGATAAATCCCACTTGGGCCTCTTTCATAGATGTCATCAAGGAACAATATTACGTTGTGGGAAACTATGATGACTAGTACACAAAATGGACCATTCTGCGTCAAGAAAGGGACTAGATGGTGCCGGAGTACACCAACAACTTTCATACCTTTCGCACAAAGCTGGGTATCAAGGACTCTGAGTGGCACCTAATTCTAAAATATTGAAGTGGTCTACATTGGTACATGCAAACTGAGATGGAGTTCCTCAACATCTCTTCACTTGGATCCACCTATCGGTATGCTGTCGAAATTGAGAAGAAATTTCGACAAAAGAACAAGAGAGACTCTCGACCTGCGGATCCACTGCAGAAGCAAGGCAAGGGAAATGATGGCCCGTAGAACACAACAAAAGGAAATGACAACTGGTCCCCACCACAAGCAAAGAAGGGGGATGGAAAGACAAAGAAGGAAATCGGTAAGTGGTGCGAATTTCATAAAAGCCCTTGGAACAACACTGATGAATATTTCTCAAAGTAGTCATTAGTGGCTCCACTTGAAGATCTGTGATGTTCTTTTAGGACAACCATATATGTGGAAGCATCATGCTGTATATGAGTCACGGCTTTGCAGGGTCATTGTTACTTTGGGAGGAAAACTCTATTGAATACCAGAGACCGTTGCACCTAACAATGTCTCGCAAGGTAGGAAGATAATCTCCCATATCAGAAAATTATTCCTCTTCACAGTTGCATTTGAAGGAGAGCATAAGATCACAGAGACCTCCACACCCTCTGCACAGGGTGTCTCTGCTCATCAGACACAAGAAGAAGACAAAGCCATTGTTTTCTTATCTATCCGAGTACCTCTACGTTGCAAGGCCACGCATTCAAGGTGCTCATCCAGAAATAAATCATCCATACAACAATTATAGCCCCTCTTGGGATGTCAAAGAAAGAAATCCTCTTCACTTCAGCAAATGTCGCACCAGGAGATCAACTCAACACATAGTTCGAGATATGATATGGGATTCGACACAATGGAGACCATTGCTTCCTAAGGAGGGAGGATTGATCGATATGGAGAACGGTGGCCACCCACCTATTCCACTGGCTCAAAACAATTGTCCATTGTAGCAGTTTCCTAGTTATTTTTCCACAGTTTTTCGGGTCCCAAACTTTCGGGGTCGTTTTGAGGCCCTAAACGATGTTTTTTGGCGATTCAGGGGCCAAATGGTAAACATTGGAATATATTTTGCCAAGCAAAAGTTGTAAATATTAGATAGACCTTTCCAACGAGCTATCAAATGCCCAAATTAGAGATCGTATGAAAAAGTTATGACCCCGGGAAGTTGACTGTTCAACTTACCACATTGGGGCTGCAAACTTTATGACGGTTCATCTTCTAGGGTTACGTTGTGGAATTTTGGGGTTCTCATCCTCATTATTATTATAAATAAGCCCCTTTGGCCTCATTTTGTATTCATCTTGGCATGGATGAGTGTAGCAGCCACATCTCTTCTCAAAGATAGCTACCACCATTCTAGCAATTGTATTACAGTCTGTTCTATTTCAACCATTTAATAGAATATGTGTTTATTGTATCTCTGTTATCTTTGCAAAATGTCTGTGATTATGATTATGTATATGTTCTTTCATTTCATTCATGTATAAACTCGGATTAACATGGGATGTAATGGTGCAGGTTGTGAATACACATGCTGCATAACTGTTGACCCGCGTGTGTCTTCAAAATTTTCCTTTTTAGGGTTAAACTAAAGCATTAGGGCTATAATAAGTAAGGTGGTATAGTGAGTCTGCATAGGGACAAGGGAAGGCCATCAAGTCATGATGGATGATGTGTGGAAAATCACGCTATAATATATGCCCCCTAATGTGTGAGTACAGAGGGGTACACAATGGCCGAAATACATTATAACAGTCCCAAACGTGGAGTATTGAAGAACCAACTGGAAGAACTAGCCACTTGTCAGCATAATACAACAATGAATATGTATACATGACTCCATATCTGAAACATATATCAGTCCTGGATACATATAAGTACAATGGTAATGAATAAGCATAATGAACATATGTCGTAAGTGGTCATAGCCACGTACAGTGACACAGTAGAGTCTGGTCTCTGTACTAAATGAAGACATCTGGTACATGGTAAAGTACAATTCTCTGGTATGAGAACTGAAGTCCCATAGGTACTATCATGATCGATATAGTAGCATATATGGAATTCCACCATAATCTGAGGTCTTCTACACAAATTGACAATGGTACATATCCCATCATGTGAATAAAGGTGTTGAGGTTGAACATGATGAAACATCATCTTATTACCGACCATTGATGTATAACAGACGCGAGAAGACCCACCAATGATGAAAATGGGTGTCAAGGTATTGGGTGTATTCTAAAAGTGTGAATAGAGGTGCTTAGGTCAAACACTTGAGGGATCCATCGATAAGGGGACATTGATGTATTCCCAATCAGTTGATGGCGAGAGAACCTACCACCGATGACTACAAGTCTCAAGGCACTCAAATGAGTCTAGATCCCAATTCCAGAATAACTGATCTGATTCAATGTAATGGAATCCATTGGAAGGAGGGAATTATTTCATCCCCCATCAACCAATATGTGGTACACAACAATGCTGGATGATTTGTAAGAACTCAAATGAACAAGATGTGCACAAACTAGTAACCATGTGCGTCTCTCGCGCATACCGGATGCAAGTAGCATGTGAAAGAGAATTTTTGAATAGAAGCCAATGATGAATACTATTGAAAAAGGATAGGAAACCACCAATAGGGTCTAATGGAATCCAATACACTACAAAAATACCAATGTGTGAATATATGTCTTACTGTCGAACACAAGGGAATCCACTTAGTCAGCGACCAATGATGAGATGTCATCTGTTGAGTTCAAGGTCACTTACCAATAATGAAAGTAGGCCTAGGGTGATAAATAGGACAATAGCTCTATAATGTATCAAGAATGGACATATTGCAAAGTCAATATATCTAAGGAATGGCTAACTCAGGATATACTTCCTTTGAACAAGAGCATGAGGTAAATGGAGACACTTAGGAAACATAGACTCAAATTTGCAAACTAGGAAAACACTGTGATACAAAATGCATCAACAAAGACTCTATAGGGAATGGAAGCTTAGTCAATTGCTGGAGAAATCTCTTAATAACAAGTACAACTCCTGAGATCATACTAGAAACCCGACCCATGATGGATGAACTCATAAATTGTGCTCTGTTTGAAGGAGACACGAAAGCTTCCAACATAAGGTAATATAATTTCCCATCTGTATTTTTATGTTTTTTGAATTTTTTTTGGTCTTTTGCATATTATAAATCTTGAAAAAGACTAAAATGTGCTTATAGTAAAACAAAGAGGAAACGAGTGTCGCGGTCAAGAAGACTAGTTCCAAGCAGTGGAACATACCTGTTCTCAATGCAAGAAAATGCACGTAGGATAAGGAAACTCGAGGAATGTTTCCTCTGGGGTGAGTGGTGATCAAGATTCATAGGATAAATAATAGGCTATGCTTGGCTAGAATTGAGACCGACTCAGACAATTTGGTTTATAAAATTGAAGAGGAGAGTCAACATTAAGCTCAATAAGGCAAGCAGACGCATGCAATGCATTTATAACTTGATATAAAGCGGGAGTCCCTAAGGGAGATAGTCAGCACAATAGATAAGAAAGAACATGAGGTTTCCATTCGAATTCATGACGGGACTACAAGGGACTCCCGGACCTAGAGGAAGCACAACATGGACACCAAATGGAAAAATGGGTTTTAACTAGGGTATCCATGATTAGAAAATCTTTATCGCTTACATAACAACACTTTTGGAAGTAGCGGGAAGGTTACGTGTCATTAAGAAGCAGGTTTGTACCTATGGTTTATTTGACATGGTCATAGGATAATTCAACAATACAAGTGGAATATGATCCTATCCTATATTCCAATTAATATTATACCTGCTAAAGGTGCGAGCATACTAGGAACAATCCCTTACCACCTAAAGAAAATTTTCCACAAAAAATACTCACCATGTAACATTAGTCCATAAAGATAAAAAAAACTATATAGAGATGGATAAACAACTAGAGTGAAGCTATACAATTCTTGTAGGTAAAATAAAAAATATAAAGTAATGTACGAAGTGTCATCCGAGGTTGGGGGCTCAAACTTAGGTCCTTAAGCGTGAGGGAGGGAACTGAAGTATTTCCCCAACCTTTAAACGATCAACTAATATGTCTACCATAAAAATGATAAATCACAATAGGTGATTGCATCTTTCAAACACAAGTCAAAAGTGATATGGATAATCTATTCTCTTATGAGAGTGCACAACACGGTTGTCTAGATAAGTATCAACTTCAACAACAGGAGGCTCTCGAGGATTCATCGGGATGGTAGGAAAAATATCCTCTGTGTCCTTTCAGCATATAAACCATACTCGTCCAAAGGAACCACATGGTGATCAACTTACGTACCTAAGGCTGACCAGGACTCATTATGCTCAGTCCTTTCAAGCTCTGGAAGGGAAGAATATCTATAATGTAGGTCCTCCCAAGGATTTTCAGGATAACTGATGGTATTGAAAACTACTCCATATAGGGGCAAAGTATCATCAAGAAAATGATCTGAGCAAGTTGAGTGGCCCAACAAAGTGGGCAGGAGTGCAAGATATCCCTCTTGTGTCCCCATAGAGGAAAGATCAGCGCCTACAACAGTTTCATATAAATATTGACAAATGACCTTTGTTGCAAACAATGACATAGCCATTCCAATAGATGAACGTCCTTCACCCGAATTAACCAGAGAAGGAAGAGTCCAAGGGTCACTCAAATACAAAGTACGAAATGGGATTAGGCTCAACAATGGTAAAACGCCATTAGGAGTGGAGTCAATCAACAAAATTTGTTGTCGAAAAGTTAAAGGTTCCCATAAGTGAAGGATACATCTCAACACCAACATTCTCAGTTGTCAACTGAGAATTATCAATAATCGAGACCGTAGGTCCCGATGATGCATATGAACTGGAATTAGTTAATGATAATTAATCGATCGTCACAATTTTTCCTTCGTGGGGAAAGGATACAATAAGGAACATAGATGATATGATCACCTTCATGGAATAAATCTAGGTTCGACCTAGTAAAAGGTTATAGTCAAGGGGTGCATCAATGACCTAGACCTTGACCTCGACCGACACAATCTTCCCTCCCAATTGGAACTAAAGAGACATAATAATTTCATGCGGTCTAAATGAATGTCCATTGAATGTTTGCAACATAGTCATAGATTGAGATAACTAGGGAGAGACAAGACCCTTCCAACAAGACAAAGACATGATTGATGTACAACTGAATTCATTAATAATCGTGCATTTGATGGTGTTGTTTAGACACTCCACATGGAATTGAAAAGCTACATGGTAAGTTAAGCAAGGATGGGCATCAACCATCTCAAAATTGATCATACTTGAATCACGAGCTACCAAAGCAACCAACAAGGTGTTCCTATGTGTTGGACACATTTGAAGCATCACTAAGGACAAAATCACACATGGATTATGACCCAAATCCTATACAATAGAATAGAGTTGGGAGGATCAAGAGTTAGGATTGTGCACTGAGTGCTTAAGGACTCCTTTCGGTACGCGTGGTATAGCCTCAGGAATATCGATTTACAAAGGAATCTCCAGAGGTGGAGGATATTTTCTCATGGTCAGTTGTGATGGAACATAATTGCGTGAATGAGTTGCAACATGAATAGTCAACAACATATTAATGAAATCGTGGTCACCATCATGGGATGGTGAGTTTTTATTCCCTCTAGAACCACTTCTGGCGGTCAGATTCCTTAAACTCATGTTCTGCTTGTGCGGAAGGGGATCCATTAGCAGAGTTGGGATCTGTTCAATAATCTTTAAGGCCTCATCAATATTAGGGAACAAGTGTGAAAGGTGGTCTCCTCCATAAAATTTACAAAGGAATTTGACGTTATGTTTAGGCTCCTTGTCCCCACCAACATTGTCATTGTTCTTTTCATTATAATCATTTTATCTCTCATTAATCTCACCCATACGATTCTTTCTTCTCTTTTTATTCCATCCAGGTTTCTGGTTACCCTTTTGGTTTGATGACTGCACATAATGTACATCCGTTTATTGGGTGTGTTATCTCCTAAATAAATTAGTCTTAAATAGGTTAAACTCGGAAAATTTATTTTTGCATAGTGATGAAGATTTCAGGGCACATTAGGAAATATTTTTTATGTGTCTAATAAAGTTGGAACGCCTTCTATTCTTTTTTTTCATAAAAAGCAAAGTTTAGCTTTCAGTGGCTTAGGAAAACTTCTTAACAGTTTATTAGGCACCGAAAATCCCAACTTTCGGCAGCTAAAAATTTGGACTCAAGACTACAATAACCACCGAAATCTCATTGACTTCGTTTTTTAATAAAATTTTGAAAAGCAGCTTTCGGTGGCTTAGGCGAACTTCTCAACATTCATTAGCCACCAAAAGGCCCAACTTTCGGCAACTAGAAAACTGGATCCAAGATTACCTTAACCACTGAAATCTCCAAAAGAATAAAACGGTTAGTACATCCGTTAAAATCAACCACCATCAGCATGAGGAGTGCCACAATCGTGCACTTAACCACAGAAAAGACTAGGACTGCAAAAAATCATGAGCTGGTAAAGAAGAGGTCGTTATGAAACTGAAGTGACTGATAAAAGACCCAACCCCTAGCTACCCTCCACTTGTCCCGTGACTGCAGTCGAACCACCACAAAGCATTAAGTTCCAGTTAAAATGATCACTACACTGGCCATCTCACGGGTCTCATCAGAATTTACTGTCACCCTGCTCAAGTACCAATCACTGATCAACCCCTCAAAATAAGCACCCTCTCCTCAGTCCATTCCACATTTTCTTGCATGCATCCTCACTGATCCAAACCCTTCCTGAATCCATCACGGTAATCTCCTTCCCCAGGGTTTGAATTTTGATTTTTCAGGTACAAGAAGAGCAGTCCAGAAATGAAGAAATGAGGAGGACCTGCCATCAAACAGGAATTGGGTGACATTGGCTATCTCGAGTCACACCCAAAGGTATTCCAACTCTTCAAAGACTCAGGCTATTACAGGGTCTGTGAGAAAATTCTGGGATCCCACCAGCAAGTGGCATAAGCCTTTGCTCTCTCCTTTGATGGCTCTAAGGCATTGATAGGCAGAGAAGAGTTCCAGGTTGATGAGGCTCTAATAGTAGAAGTAACATAGATCCCAAGGATTGGGGAGAAATGGTTCAAAACCACTATCACGAAGGATGTCGAATTCAGGTCTTACTTGAAGCCTGAGCACAAGAATGTGGTATGGAAGAAAAGCATCCCTTCAACCTGGCTTTAGGAGAAGTGGAAACAGTTGTTGAAAGCAATCATGGTCTATATAACTTGTGAGGGTAGGTATAATAGGGTGACGATATACCTCTTTAAGTTGATGAACCATTTCACTGGAAGGAGCCCACTAAACCTGCCTTTCTACCTACACAAGAGCTTGACCAGGATGGCCCATCAGGTTAAAGCCTAGCCCACCAAAATTGCAGGAAGGCTATCCCATCATGTCCTGATAAAGCTCATTGTCCTAGAACTGTTGCAAAGAAGAAACATAGCATCGACATACTTCCTATTTTGGAATGAGCTTGAGATAGGATTGCAGCCAGAAGACAAAGGGAGGTCTCCTCCAAAGAAGTCCACCACTCCTAGGAGTGGCAAGAGGAAGAGGAGGGCCATCTCACCAGTGGCGGTGGATCAGCCCTCTCCAACTCCCAAGACCAACAAAACCAAGATAAATATGGATTTCAGTGGAAAGGTAGAGGAAGTTTCAACACCATACAGAAACATACTCAATCTACCTTACTCAGACTCTGAAGATGAAGAGGAACATGAAGCTAACCTAGCAGATCAGTTTCAAGTAGGGTAAGAGGAGTTTCCATCACCCACACCAAAGGAGGACCAGGGTGAACCAGTGGTAGAAGCTTCCTCTAGTAATCCTAGGTCCCAGAGAAACAACCATCTATTAGGGAAAGTATATGAACTAGAGGTCTTAGAAAGAGAAATCAAAAGAACTAATGCAAGATTAACCAAAAGAAATACTGAATTGCATGATTCTCTTCTAGAAATGAGAGGGATGTATATCCTGCTGCAAAAAAGAAATCTGAGATTAATGAAGGATAATGCTAGACTCTGCAAGATGATCAAACTATCGAGGTTGTAGACGAAGGATTCAAACCCTAAATCTCAGACACACCTTGCGCTAGAAACCCTAACAGAGGACAATAAGCCTTCAGGATCTGGAGGAAGCCCATGATGCTACTGCTATTCCAAACCTTATTCAGGTTGAAGAAGTACCAAAAGGTTAGAAGTTAAGCTGTAAAAGGGTGATTAAAAGATTGATTAAATTTTGCAGAAATAGAGCTTTCGGTGGCTTAGGCGAACGCATCAACTGTTCATTAGCCATCGAAAGCAAAGCTTTTGGTAGCTTACAAACCCAGAATTTTACTTTCTTAGCCATTGAAAGCATATAACAGTGCAAAAAGACATGCTTCCACACATAACCAACTTTGGTTGATCCAAACACCTCATGGATGAGTTATGAAGTTAACAATTAATTAAAAGCACCGGTGGCTTGGGTCTATTTTAGTTTTGAAGGTGCCAGCGAGGAGAAGTGGGTCACAAACCCTACCTACTTGGACAAACTGTGACTTGTCTGCCAAATAGCAGGTCCTAGTTCTACTTCATTGATCACTGCAGTTATTAAAGAGTTAAAGGATTGAACAAATATTAGAGTTAGGTAGATTAGCACTTAAGTTAGAGTTTTTGACCTAAATTTTGCAAAACAGTTATGTTTATCTATTTTTAGTAAATTTGATCCAACTTTTCAGGATCTGAAATAAATTTTGTAAAGGCTATAAAGCCTGTGACTAATGTTGAAGCAAGGGTTCAACTTCAGATACTTTTAGACCCTTATTGTAATCAAGCTTCTCACATTATTCATCATTTAATATCAGCTCTTTTTCCATTATATGTTCAGGTTCCATCTCTTTTATGTTCTATACTTGTGCTTGGATGTTTGATTCAGGTTTATTCTTTTTGTCTAATACTAGATAGATGTCATCCTATCTCTGTGTTGATGAGTTGAATTGAAAGTATCTTTCCTTGTTATTATTAGCCATTCATATGTGATTGCTTTATATATGAATCTGCCAGCATAGTGAATTCTCCATATATTCACCTTATTATCAACCCTCTGAACATTGATAGTTATAAGCCTTATCTATTTGATTGGGTTTTATGCATGTCTTGAGTGAGTGAGGTATTGTTGGTCATCTAACTTGATCCATTTAGTAAACCATTGAAAAAATATTGAAGTTACCAGGCATCCTCAAGCTACAACCTAGAGGATTTTCTTGGAGAGTTAACAGGGTGGAATAGGCTGCAGACTAGTTAACATACAAATTTTACAATTGGTTCTTAATCTGGTCCACAACTTTCACACTCGCCAAGCCAACAATGGCATCGACATGTGGCCTAGGTTTAAACTTGGGGTCATGATTCAATATTGATGCATCAGGGATGATCTCATAAAGGAGTGCATACTGAGCATAAATCAAGTATAATTGTTGAGCTCAAAAAATGGCATATTCCTTAGTAACCACTCCAGACGTTGAAACATCCTTTATGATATAGGGAAATAACGAATCAAGGAACTACTCCAATATAAATTCTGGTGGAAAGTTGTCCTTAATCAATAATTTTTTGTCTATGCCACTCCTGGATGTGGCTGGAGATGTGAGTAGATTTGTCTTACCTAAAAGTCGACAAGAGTTTCGTACCGACATCATAATGAACCGGTAACTAAAAATGATTAAGAAATACCATGGCCAAATCACTAAAAGTCTGGCATGTGCCCCCATGTAACTTTATATACCATTTCGTGGTTGGAACCGTAAGGGTGCATTGAAATAGTCTCATTTGAATAGAATCATGGTTCAATGATTTTGAAGAGCACCAGAGATTGAAAGACATGACATGATCCCCAGGATCCTCTCCCTTCTTACCTTCAAACTTTAGAATTCCCTAAGGAATCTTAGCGGGCACCAGAGGCCATGCCGAATCATGACACGCCGGGTCATTCGTGAGTCTAGATAGGTTAGGCACATTCAATGGGGCTAAAAAAGGGAGTCTATTGTGACACTTGATTCCATGCCCTCAGGAAATATTGGTTCTGATAAGGAGGGTTCTTGTAAAGGACATGACCTTGACCAATCAGAAAATAACCTCCTCCCATATGATCCATATAAGGATTTATCGACATTTTCATATTATGCATTCCTTAGAAGGGGGGAACAACATTACCAAAGTTAACCATATGATGGTCCAGATTTTCCCCAGGCACTTGAGGAGGTACATAGCCTCCTGATAAAGGGACACTTGATAACGAGTGAACCATACTAAAATGAGCATTCCCTTCCAAGGTCCCACTCGAAGTATGGGAAGGATTCATCATGATAAAAAAATTCGAAGGAATAGGTGTAGTAGATGATGAGATGAAGATGTGATGTAAGTTGTATACCCAACGTTTACATATCCACCACCACCCATAACAGGATTAACACTAATGTGAGGAACTGGTGAAGGGGGTGGCCACCCCCGGATGAATGTAGTGTAAGGAGGGATATGACCACCTCCAAATTTATATGCAGTGGAAGGGGCTGACATCCCCCCCAATACAACACTAGGGTCAGTACTACGAATGTGGGTGGATGATGGAATACTCGTTGAAACATTTGGCATACAAAAAGCAAAAGGATTTGAAATAGAGGGAACAAACTAAGCCTCAGTTTCTGACCCTCTCGAGGAAAATATTGGGACATAGTTAGAAAGCCATATGAACTCAAAAGGATTCTTTCCTATAGGATGGGAAGGACCAACCGTATTGAGGGCTAGTGTAGGTCAGATTCATAGGGACCCATAATGTAGATGAAGAAGGAGTCCCATGGACTCCTCCTAACATAAACGATGAGGATGGAGGGAACTCCATAGTCTCTGAAGTAGTACTCATCCTAAAATTTCTTTGAAGACCTATATGGGAAAGAGGACGCCTATAATGTCTAGCCCTCTTATAAAGAGTCTATGAAGGGTCGAAAGGTGGTAATCATACTAAATGACAAGAACGGTTAAGTATCGGATCTTGATCCATGATAATCCATAGATAGAGACTAAAAATAACAATCCATAAGTCCAACTAGAAAACATATAACACACCCCTAAATAAGCTAGGATAGATGCACACAAGCAAGGAATGAGGATAAATGAGCTCCCGAATGTAGTAGATATGTCTCTCCTAGGAGAGGCCTGAGACTCCCATAGACTACAAGCGGAGGTGCGTGACCAATTATAGTGGCCCTCAACTTCAACGCATAAAGAAACTATGTCGTCTGACCCCCACCTAGTATGGACACCTACGAAATAACAACTGGAATTACCTCCTGTAGTATCTAGGAAAAGAAACTAAGGTCACCTCAATATAACTAATGCTTAGGTAGACAATCACAAGAGGGATCTACCATATGGGAAGGGTAACTAAACCCAAATATAGATAGCACTAAAGGTACCTAAAAATCCCCTATATACGAATATGATCCTAGAAGGTAGTGGATGGATATCCCCACCATCAACATGGTGTTTCCTTATGATTGACTATTGTGTAAGAGGATCTTGCTGAGAACACTAATTATAGAAAGGATTTCTCTTCTCCCTAGTCAAACAACTAATTGTTTTTGTTTTATAGTCTTGGAGAAGTTTACTCACACAATCCTATTCCAATACTCTATAACCTAATCTTGTTGGTGCACCCTATAAAATAAAATATTTATAATCGATTTTAAATTAAGTGTTAATTTTAATAGGTCATGCTTACCTAAGGATATGTCTGTGAAACTAGTGATGTTATGACTCAACAAGAAAAATAAGTATGCACACCTGAAAACATGCCAAGTACTCATTTTCAAAATGAAAAGATGGTATGCCACTAAATGAAATGCATACAAATAATTTCCTTTCTCTTCAAATAAAAATGCAATCTTTCATATATGAAGCCTAGACTTGTTCCATTCCAAGTAAAACCAATGCAATTGCTTCTTTTAATTCAGAATGAAAAATGCAAATAAACATGCAATAATGCAAATATTTTGTACTTTCAAAATAAATGAATGAAAATGAAAAAGGGAATCACTAAACTCTAAGATCCTGTAGCAAGTACAAATACGCAAAGATAGCAAGACAATAAGGCTCAATGACTCATGCACCAAAATCAAAACAATAAATGAAAAAAATGACAAGAACTACTTCTATAAAAAAAACTAATAAAAGGGAGTTTCCAGTCACAATAGAAGCAACCAACAAACAATATAGGGACTCTTAGGACTTAACAATACTCACAACCCACCCATCATCCCCTCAAATCAAGATATCAAACAAAAATTTAGGTCTATGACACTGGTCAGAGAACAACAATGTATGTACGCGACTTACCAAAGGACAACATGTGTATATACATGACTGTCAACACTGTCACCCGCATATACAAAGAAAAGGGGGTAAAAATGAAAGCTTAAGGCCAAATCACTCCAAGGAATTGTCAATAGACGACTATACTCATAAATGCAACACAAAAACACTGAGAAATACATAGAAACTTAAGCAAAAATGCACCCAAAAAACCCAACAAAAAGGATACTTCCCCAATGGAGCCACTGATTTTGATACACAGAATATTTTCCTATGGCTTTGGGTTGAACACAACAGATAGGATGACACAAGAAATCAAATCCATTCTCAAATATGCTAGATAAATGAAAGAAGATAACAACTAAGGGATAGATTTTGTACCTCAACCAGATGTTTGAAGAATACCATCGTTGATCTCGCGATCAAATTCTTGTTCCCTACAGTTCATCCTCTATAACAAATATATATCCAATCATATGAAATATAATAAATGTTATCATTCAAACAAACATAATCCATTTGAACATGAATAAATAAAATATATCTATGGATATTGGACAAGAAAATATTCAAACAAACATAATCCATTTGTTCGTACATGGAATAGGACAAGAAATGGATATTTATATTAATGTAAAAATAGAGATATAAAGTGACAACCTGTGTCGGCAACTCGTAAGAACCGAGAAACCAAGTTCCTCCACCTGGGCCTCCACCACTTCAATCCTCAATAGCAAGGAAAGCTCACAAAGACAATGGAGAGCTTGGGAGATGAACATAAAGTGTTCTATCAACAAGGATAAAGGGATGCGTACTCAATCATATGGTAATGGGGAAATTTTTTTCTATAGTTTCCTTACTCTCAAATTTTCTCCTCTTCCAATGCTTCACAATGGCTCAATATACAACCCTCAAATGGGAAATGGAGGGTCGAATCGGAGCATTTCCAAGTATATGGAAGGCCAAGGATCAAGCTATTCATTACATGATGAGGAAAAATATAAATATTTTTTTATTTTTTAGCACAAAACCCGATGTACATGGACTGTAATGGTGCAAGCTACGTATACGCAGGATTCATAATTGTTGACTCGCTTGTTTCTTCAAAAATGTCTTTTTTAGAGTTAAACTGAAGCATAAGGGCTATAATTAGTAAGGGGGGTATAGTGAGTTTGCAAAGGGATAGGGGAATTCCATCAAGGCATGATGAATGAGGTATGAAAAATCACGCTATAACATGGGGGAGTAAAGAAAGGGATTAGGATCTCTAGGAACAACATGGATATGCCCTTCACACAAGATGTCAATGCATAGATATAGTGATGAAGACAGAACATGCATGCAATGAATCCAAGGTCTAGTGTTATTGAAGGATAAAAGTACATATATTAATTATTTGGTCAAAACGAAGTATACCTAAGGCAGATCATGTGTAGACTAAGGAATTAGTTATTGGCTATGAGGAAAAGGAAATGTTAATTGCTAAGAATTCCAATTGAAAGGAGTAGGATTCTCAATTGGTTTGTACCATTGATAATTTGAGAAAAGAGAAGAGGACAATAGAATAAGATAGCTCCTCATAAATTGAGAGAATAAATAAAGAATTTAGGAAGAGAGAAGAGGACAATAGAAGAAGATAACTCTTTAAAAATTAAGAGATTACATAAAGAAATTGATGCAGTTTCCATATATGTTTTATCTGTTATGAGTGCATGTAGAAGTGTTATGTGATATGAATTCATGTAGCAGTGTTATGTGGTAGCTCTAGGAACAACATAAAGAAACACATACACCAACAAGGATCATAAGCAACAACCATGTGAGGAAGTAGCAAAAACATAATGGTGCATAATTCTAATATTGATTCATTAAAAACTTCATAGAATAAAATGTTTGGGATGTAATGCTATAGCATTAATGAATCCGTAAAAAATGTTTTCCAATTTTTGACATGAAACACCAGACATAACTTTATAAATCAAAGTTGATTCCTTCATAAATCAATTTTTCCTTCATATGAGACCAAATAAAATAGAAAAGTTATCTATTTACAGAGAGAAAGTACTTATTAGATTTCATCATAAAAACTTAGGTTAAAAACCAACCAATAATGCAAAAGAATGAAAATAATGACAAAGTGACTACTAGAATCCCTGCCGTGACTTCCCAACCTAAATGCAAGATCTTAGATCATATCATAAAGATTTCTTACAATTTTCTCTAGAAATCAAATGCTGATGACATGTCTTTTTCTTGTATTGTGTGGGGAAAAATTGCTTTGTCGAAGGATACTAGTGGGTGGGATTTGAAATATTCCTCCATATTTGTAAAATGCCATGTGGGAAAAGGTATTTGGCATATCATAAATGGCGAAGATTGTGGGTAAAAGTGATGAATCAAAAATATATTTTCCCCCTTTCTACAAAGGAAGGGTTTAGATTGAGGAAAAAATCAACTTAGAATGCCTTCCCTATGTGGCAAGCTCTCATATCTGTATTCCATCTGATCGATGACTAGTTAATATGGAACATTGGTGATGGTTGAAGATTCGTGTTGGACAAGACCTGTGGACTGGGTGATTCAAAGTGTACAAGCTTTTCAATCATATGAAGGATCATGGTGTTAGATTCTTATCGCAAATCAATGATATTCGACAAAATTCTCCTTTGCAGCAGTATAGGATGAAGGATAAGGACTTGGGAATTTCAAATGGGGACATTGGCACTTGGAAATCATATATAAATATTATTGATCAAGACTGCAATATCAAAATTGCTGACATGATTGATAAAATTGTTTGGTCTAGAAATCTTGAAGGAGGTAAGTGTTGTTTAGGGAAAGTCCACCTTATGACCTAAGGGTATGGGGTCACCAACATACCAAAATTAAACTTGCAGAAATTCAACCATCTGGAGATTTGACAAAGAAATAGGGTAGAAAGTTAGTGTACCTTGTTTATGAAGGTTGGTCCTACCTTTCTCCATCAATCCAAATGCTCCAACAACTTCTAGGGATCTTCACACCTGCCAAAGAGACATACACCTTCCTGCAATATCTTAGATGTTATATAAGAGATTAATTAAATATTATGTTTGAAATAATACAAGAAGAAATTAATGAATAATAACATATAAGAACATAGGTGTACCAATTTGGAAGAAAATCTCTCTTTATTGATAAGTAATGATGCAAGATACAACCAATATCTTACACAAGTCCTCCTCTGCTAGCCAAGGAACTGAGTTCTGATGCTCCAAATCTCTAAGGGTATTCCTCCACAATAACCTTTATCTCTTCAGATATATCCTTACCCTCAACCCCTACCCTATATTTATACTTGATGAATAGGAGGAGTTACGAAGGTCGAGATGATTGAGGAAGTTGGGAACATTATGATTACGAGCCCAACTATCCTTAACTAAACATGTTTTAATTTTTAATTTTTGGCTTAACGTAATCGCGACTACTAATACTGGAAAGTTGCGAGTGAATCACGAATTTTATAAAGGCAACCCGTGAATGCAAACTATGATCATGTAATTGCGGGTTGTATATGTGGCTACCCACGAATGGATAGCGAGTTGCAATGGAAATAGTCGTGAATGCACCTTATGCTCTTTATAAAAGATGTATCAAGGCACATGCACATCTATAGGGTTTTGGCTACTCCAATCTATTATGTCCTTTGTGTATTGACACAGTGAGTGTCAGTACTCGAACAAAGAAGTGCCATTTCACTGGATAACAAATGCCCCCTAATGTATAAGGTCATAGGGAAACGATGGTCGAAATACATTACGATTTTTATTCTTGGAGAACTCAGTTTCCAAGGCTGCAGAGAGGTACCTGAAACAGACACATCAAAGTTATGTACAAAACAATTTCTGAGGATGCCATGTTCAATAAAGCAGAACACTATCTCCTTTACAATATTCGATTACATCATCTGATACATGTAACAAGGCCACACATGTATTACAATGGTGGGTCAAAGCCACAATATACAATGATGAGTATTCAATATCTGGAAGTAGTGTCACTGAACATAACACAATCTTACACAACTTAGGTTATAGAGATATGAACCTAAGGTCTTACTCCAAATCCATAGTAACCAGTACAACTCCTACCATGTGAATATGTAAGTTGAAGTCGAAAATGGAAGGAATTCATCACAGTGTCAGTAAATGAGTGATTCTAACAACTGAAGCAAAGGAGTTCACCAATATGGATAGTGAATCCTAAGGTACCATCTTTGAAACTCTAGGTCTTCGTGTTCAGGAGATGCTGATGAGAAACCATAGCGTGAGGAGGAAGGAAGCAAATCCTTCAACATATCACAAGAGTAATTAGGATACTGGACGAGGGAAGGTAAACACAAGGAATTCTCAGAGATGATAATGATGGGAATCGGGATGACCATATAGAGGTAAAGATCCTTGAACAATGGGCATGACACAGAGATGACCCAAGGCAACTTTTAAACTTCCAGATAGGACAACTAGACTTATCTGTCATGTAGGAGACATGATCAACTTCCCCATGTATAAAGGACAAGTGGAGGAGTAAAAACTTGAAGTAATAGTTGAACTAGAAGTGAAAAACTGAAACATGAGTATCGGGTGGTTCAGAGAGTACTTTGTTCAAGGATTCCATGCTGTCACTTCTTATACCCCAAAGAGTGAAATTCTTCCTTACTTTTCTTATTAAGTTTTAATGAGTCCAAGAACTTGAACTCGAGTCTCTCTTCATTTTTAACAAGCTTGAAGAGGAGAAATAAGAATGCTTAATATGTCACTAATTCATGGATTTTATGAGCCCAAAGTAGTATATGCTCATTTCTATTTTCATAGTTTTGAGAGTTTGAAAAATCTGAAGAAAACTTTAGGGGGGTGCTTTTTCATTCAATTTAGTCTCCTGAGGCCAGAAAAGTATAAAACGATCCACATAATAACTCTATTATCTTTCGAAGAACTAAGGTATACCTTTTTCGTACTTAGTTGGCAAGGTTAGAAAAAGGGGTTTACTAGACCAACGCACCTTCAAAAGTAGCATATAGCTTGAGTTTAACAAGTGTGAAGGAAGGCCAGATCACTCGGAAAGTTCCATTTGTTTATGAGAAATGGGAATTACAATAGTAAACCCAATGCTTTGTTCTTTAGGGTTTAGAAAGCATGACAAAGACATAAAGTGCACTAGGAATCTTTTTCATGTTTGGGTCCAGAGCATGAAAAAGAGAAAACTAAGCTCATTCTGAGGGTTCCTTTTTCGTAGGTTTAGTCCTTCAGGTCCAGAAAAGAGATAAATCTACACCTGAATATACTCTTCTCAATTCCGAAGAAAAGAGAGTGTTCCTTTCTCGTAAATAATCTACATGGTCCGAGAAAAAGATAACTTACCACTAATGCAGATGATAATTTAATTTACCTTAACGAGTCTGAACAAACACATTTACTCGACTATCAATTCTATTTTTGAAGAGTCATACCAAGGCCTAAAGAAAACTCCATAAGGGCGGGAAGCCTTATAATCGGGTATAGCTCGTAAAAAGATGCAAAATGAGGCTCATTTTGTCATGAAAAAAAAACAGGTCTCCCGTAAACCTAACACAACTACGGCATGGGTACCAGAAAGACAATAAGATGTTCTAAACTAGGGTTACCCATGTAAAGGAGGCCCTATTCACGGAAGAAAAATTATGTGTACGAGGTAAAAGTGGTTATACACCATAGTCCATGCATGAAAAAGTGATCCTAGGGTTAAGCAGAGGATAAGGTGTGAGTGCAAACTTTGCAATGAAGACCAAATCCTACCTTATATGTGACAGAAATCAACTTTTCGATCATCCAGGGCCTGTTACAACTAGTAAGAGACCATGGTATCAGTTCATATATAAAAAACTAACTTTAAACTATACAAAGTAGGTAAAATTTTTAAATTTTTACTATAAATAGATGGGAATAGAAAATAAACATACCATTTAGAATCTTTTAACCATATTTGGAAATTTTACCTCTGAACTTCAATTGATCATAGCGGACAATATAGTGGACCAAATTTGAATCCGCAAGTTGCAGGTTTGTGGTCTCTCCCTACTCTTTCATTTAGTCCATTCCAATTTTGTTTTTAATGGTAAATTAAGTGTTTTTTTTCCTACCCTAAAGGCATCCCGGGGTACTTGCGGGTGGCCTTCATTAGAACCGTGAGTGCAACTTTTAACCGCGGGTTGCCTGCAGTGCAACCCGCGAGTGATTCACGTTGTGCAGAAAACACGGTTGCGAATACTGTGCAACCTCATGTTTTTTCAAAAATGATATATGCAAATGATTTTTTATGGATTCTAATGAAGGATATGGTTCTTTGGCATGCAATCATGGTGCTGGAATGGAGAGAACGAGAGCATGAGGACATGGATCGCGATGCCATGAGAGATGTCACAACTTTGCAAGATTTGCAAAGATGTGGTTTATTAAAATTCTAATGTACTTCGAATATGCATTCCCAAGTCCGCCTTTCGAAGACCTTGGTGAGCTATTTGGATCACGATCTTAGGCTCTTTGACCTCTAAGGGGAGACCTTGGAGTTGACAGTAGATGCTATTTACTTCATCAAGGTACTATCTCGTAGTGGGACACTTGTGAACCTGGAGGGAACTGGATGGGGTAGTGACCCACTCAGTGTACAAGACTACATCAATACCTATTATTTGCTCAGGACACAAAAATCAGGGACACAAGTCCCAATTTCACAAATTACCAGCTTTCCGTTGAAGGTCATGGTAAGCAGAGTTGCCAGAGTTGCAGGGTCATCCACGCTACATTTAGAAACATGGACCCATATGCATGTAGTGGTAGAGTGCATGCGGGATGCTCTGTTTGATTGGTGCTTTGGATTACTCTTGATTATGAAGAAACAACCTTCTAACTGCAGGAGGGGGAGAAAGAAGAAATTTGGATATGCCAGTATACTAGTTACATTCTTCTTTGAGAGGGTTCCTGCCCTCATTCCCATGGTGACTTTACCTCCATGCCCACCCCGTGATCCTAGATTTACGTGGTGGGGAGATATTTTCCTCCGACGGGGTGGCGGTGGGGAGATATTTTCCTCTGACGGAAGGGCGGTGGGGAGATCTAGAGTGGCTATGATGATGATTGCTAGTCTTGGTGGAGTAGATAGGCACCATCTCTTGAGCAGTTCCCCTATGCTGGATTAGATTTCCTTGGAGATCCAGAACTCATCCTCCCTCCTGGGGGAGATTGGGGAGAGATAGGTATGTCTTTTTACTTTTTCATTATTTGGATTTTATGATGTTTTGTTGATAAAATTATATATACATATGTACATGAGTTTTGACCTTCTTTATGTTATATGCAGAAGTTGGACCAATCTGCCCTGACTGGCATCCCACAACTTTTGTGTGGCCTGTGCAGGTTGGTGGAGATGATGCGATGCTTCATGTCCTTAAGGGGAAGCTGGCTAGGCTTACCTAGGATGTCCCCAGGCTCAGGATGGATCAGATCCCCATGGATATGTAAGAGCATGTGGTTGGGGTTACTTCATCCTGGTTACGCCTTATTATAAGGGTAACTAGTTCCATACTATCTTATATAAAGGATGTAGAGGAAGCCGCAACCAAGGAAGCCGAGGTTCAACCCTAGAATTGGGCATATTACAGATTATGATCCTATTTTTTGTATATTGATGTACTTATGACAATATCTTCGGATCAGACTCATTGTATCTATGGACATACTTTTACACACACACACACACACACACACACACACACACACACACACATATAATATATATTTCTGGTTATGTACACGTGCTTCAAATGCATATGTATATTTTATTTTACAATGTGTGTGTTAAGTGCTAGTCGAGTATATAATTTGCATATGCATCAATAATTCTATTTTGATTTATTGAAATATGATTGTATGAAAGGTATTCAAAATTTCTTTCAAGTAACTTGACACGTAAAAACTGGCATAGTAAGTTAGGGTTTTCCGCTTGATAATCACCATTAAGCTGGGAAATCACGAGCTATGAGTCAAGTTTGACCTCCAGATGGGTAATGCCATGCAACGTAGCATCCCATAACAACTCAATGAATGCATTGTATTCAACCACATTATTAGTCACAAGACCTAAGTAGGCACCGCCAGAGGCAAATAATTGTCCTGAGGGTGTATAGATAACCCAAGCAGCTGAATCTAGATTACAAGTGTGGCGGATGGCACCATTATAAAAACCTACAAACCATGTGGATGACTTCTGAAACAACCAATATACTATATAAGAAACACTAACCAGTTAATGACCTATTGTACATGGACATACAATAATAATACAAAAAGTTACCATGGCTAAGCATAATACTTCTTCAGGTAGAGCCCATTTATGGGCTCAGGAAATTTTTTTCCATCGTAATCGGTTAATTCATAAGCTCCCTTTTTCAAAAATTTTGACATGACATAGGGGCCTAACCACATAGACTTAAACGTGCCTACCCCGAGGGCTTCCTTGTCTTGATCCCAGATAAAAACAAGTTCTCCCTCGGATAAAACTCTCGGTTTAACGACTTATCGTATTGGTTCTTGACCTGGTTCTTATGAGCCTCGTTTCTAGTCAGCGCATCTCTGTGATGTTCATCTAGATTCTCTAAGTGAAGCAAACATTCTTCAAGATCCGTAGTGTTGGGAAGCACATGAATAACAATTTTTAGGGATGGTATCTCACACTCAACTGGTGTGACTGATTCTACCCCTCGAATGAGATGGAAATGCGAGAAACCAGTAGCAGTCTTAACATTATTTTGGTATTCCTAAAGTGCAGGGTACAGCATGATATGCCAATTTGACCTAATCGCATTGATAGTGCACTTTAGAATGGTTTTCAAGGTCTTATTAACCACCTCTACTTGTTCAGTCTCATTAGGGTAAAAGGAAGATGAAAGATATTTCCTAAACCCTAGCATGGTGGTCAACTTAGTCATCATGTTGTTCTGAAAATGAATTCCATGGTCAGTGACAATTTGCTTTGGTATGTCGAACCTCGAAAAGATTTGGTTGAAAATTAAATAAGCTGTTGTTTCGCCATCGACCTTAAAGGTAGGCATTGCCTCTGCCCACTTCAAAAATTAGTCTACAACGACAATGATGTATGGGTGCCCCCCAACAAAAACTGGGTTGCATGTCAAGTAATCAACCCCCCACTTAGTGAAGGGCCCTACCATGATGACGTGAAAAAAGGAGTAGGGTGTGACCACATCTTTCTGGTATAGAGCTGACAAGGATGACAACACTTTACAACTTCCACATAATATTTAAAGATAGTGGGTCAGAAATAATCGACACATAGAATCTTCTAGGCTGTTGCTAACCCAGATAAATGACCCCCACAGGCTTCGTTATGGGAATCATTTAGGACATTGTCTTCCTCCTCGTGGATGAGGCACTGACACAAGATAGAATCCACCCCTTGTTGATGATAAGGTAGTTTTTAGCATTAACCCGCAACTTACATCGATATTCCCGCTGCGTAGGATGTGGGACACTTAAGAGTCCGGAGATATACCAGAATATCTCTGTACCACAGATCATAGGTTGAGATCAAAAATATATACTCATCTGGGAATGAGTATTCTTCCACCACTATAGTCTCTTCTATAGGGAATTCCGAGATCAATTCTACGAATACTAAGGATTTTTTAGACTTAGCAGACTGAAAATCCAAGTCAAACTCTTGGAGAATGACTATCCATTTATTGAATTTTCCCCCGATTATACGTCAGGATAAAACATACTAGAATAGATTCACATCTGCAACCACTATGGTTGTCCTTAGAAATATATAGTGTCTTAGCCTCTAAATGATATAGACTGCCACCAAATCCAACTTCTCGATGTACAAGTATATGAGTTTAGGACCTACTAATGCTAGACTAAGGTATTAGATGACATGCTCTTGGAGCTCATCATCTTCCTGAACTAGTACTACTCCTATGGTCGACTCAGATGAGGCCAAATACAATATAAAATCTTTAGTGTAATCTTGTGGACACAAGAGAGGATCCGATAATAAAGCCTTCTTCAACGCCTCGAAAGTGAGTTGTGCGGTTTCAGCCCACAAGAATGGGGTGTCTTGCTTCATCAAGCGCATGAAACCATTTGTGATCTTGGCGTAGTTGACTATAAAATGTCAAAGGAAATTGGATTTCCCCTGTAGACTCTACAGTTTCCTAATAGAACAAGGAGGAGGCACATTTACAATGGCCACAAATTTTAATGGATCCACATGTATTCCCCTATTTAACACAATGAACCCTAGTAACCTTCCCAACTCGACGCAAAAAACACACTTGTGGGGATTCAAGCATATTTTATAGTATCTACAATGTTCAAAAACCATACAAAGATTGTTTGGTTGGTCCTTCCTCTTTTGATAATGGGTAGGCAAATCATCCAAGTACGGTTCGACAATATTCTTTATAGCGTGGAAGGAAAAATTCATTGCCCACTCGAAGGTAGCTCTGGAATTTTTCAAACAAAATGGCATTTTCTTATACATGAAGGTTCCCCAAGGACAAATAAAGTTCATTTTATGCTGGTCTTCCGGTTTTATTTGAATTTGATTATATCCCAAAAAACCATCCATGAACAAAAATACCTCACTACCCGCACAAGCATCAATAATATGATCGATGAATGGCGTGGGGTAGTTATCCTTGGGACACACCTTATTTAAGTCACAGAAGTCAGTGCAAGCATGTATAGTCCCTTGTTTTTTATCAACAAGAACCAGATTGGATACCCATTCGGTCAGAGCAATCGGGTGAATCAACCCAACTTTCAACAGTTTTTCCACTTCAACCTTGATGACTGTCGCTTTCTACAGATTTATTGGTCTAAGTTTTTGTCAAACAGGTTTCGCGTCAGGGTAAGTATGAATCTCATGTTCAAATATAGATGGATCAATGCCTGGAATCTCCTCATATGACTGGGAAAAGACATCGCGAAATTCCTTGAATAAGGAAGTGTAAATGGAAACCTCTTCCGAAGAATAGTTTGCGCCAATATGAACATTTTCCATGACGTTAGGATTTGCAGAAATGTTGATCGAAATGGTAGTAGAGATATTTTCCATATTCGCCTCGGTAAATAATCCCTCCTTAGGTAAAGGATAAGTCGACAGATCAACACCTTCTGCCACTCTCACATGGAACTCCTGATTCTCAATTTTGCTTAACTTTGGAAGGAAGAAAGACTTCTGGTGAAGGTATTCACAAATATTTTCTCATCCAATCATAGCTTCCAAAATGGCTTCGTCTAAAGGTGAAACCATATCCAAGCAATCATAGGAATACGTAAAGTTCTCTGCCTAGGTGGGGAAATAGGCTTCAACCGACTCCTCTAAGACTGAAGAAGGAGTCATGATGGAATCAACAATGGCATTAAAAGCAACTTACAAGCTATTTCCACTTTCGATCAGGGCACTTGAGGCTCTATTCATGAAGGAAGCACCCAGGGGTCAGTTCTATCCACAACAGTTGTGATAGACTTCACTACACTTGTTAAACCTAAGTAGTTGATAGGATATGGTATATCGAATGTTCCCATAAGTGATGTATACATTCCAGCTCCCAAGATTTCACTAGCCGGTTTCGAATGGTCTATCAATGGTATCGTGGACTCATTAGTTTCCAAACAAACTTTTTGAGTAAAACTGAGATGATCAACTATAACCAGATTCCCTTCGTGCGAAAACACTACAACTTGGAAAATGGACGAGGGAATAAAACACATGGCATTAGTCCAACTTCTCCCCAACAAAAAATTATAGTCTGAGGGAGCATCAATCACCTCAATTTCAACAGACACTGCTATCCCTGCCAACTTTATTTCAAAAGCTAGTAGGATACCTTGTAGACAAAAAGATCTTCTATCGAAAGCAGTAAGTAGAGTGTTCGATGGGACCAACTCTAGGGAACCCAAATCTTTCCAAAAAGACATTGACATGACACACATGAAAGAACCTTCATCAACCATCATTCGTCCAATTGTTTTCCCTCCATGGACAACATCGATTGACATGGCCACATGGTATGATGGGTGTATTTTAACATCAGAAAGATTTATTTTTTATAGCAAGCTCATTGAGTCCATACTGCCGATAGTGGCCAAGAGTGCATCTCTCTGAGAAGGACAAATCTATAGCACCTCCAATGCCGACATCGCACAAGGTGTTTGAGCCAAGTCTTCTACCAAAGAGTAGTTAGAAGAAACCCTAGCACTAGGGTTGTGGAATGTTTTCTTGAAGACACTTTTTGGTATCTTGGGCATTGGTTCAACCGGTTTCTCAATAGGAGAGGGGTTGAAGTTTCAACGGTAGACTTACCTATATCCTGAGCCTCTGATTCGTAATTTTTATTTCCTGTTTGAAGGAAAGTATTGGATCGGGCCATGTTGATATAATTGTGATCAGTAAGAGCACTAGTCGTGCCCCTTCATCTTTTTAAGTAGAAGCTGCATTCTATCCTTGGGGAAAGGGATCCTTCAAGACAACTGGTTGTTGAGTTTTGAGCAGCTTCTGTGCTTGTTCCATTAAGGGGAACTGATAAGTCAGATGGTCTCCTTGGCACAACTTGCAAGGAAACTTAACCTTCTTCTTGTATTTCTTTCCACCATCAACATTATTCATGGGTTTTGGTTTATTTTGTTTCCCATCACCCTTCTTCCCATTGGGCTGTTGATTTCCCTTTTGGGAAGAATGTGCAGAATAGTGATTAGCACTTTGCGGTGAGGGAGCAGCAACCTTAGCTGCCTTCATTGCAAATTTTTTAACTGAAAACTCATGGAGTTGCTTGACCAATGATTCTACAGCGGGAGTACTAACTGAACCAACCACACCATCGGCATGGGGTCCAAGCTTAGGTTTCTCTTGGTCATTCATAGACCTCAGCGCCTGAGGGATAATTTCTTATAAAATACCAGATTGAGCATATCTAAGATCTAATTGATGGGCCCTGAGGATTGCCTCTTTCTCCGTGGTAACCCTCGATGCAGACACGTCCTTAGAAATATAAGGCAATAGGTATTTCAAGAACCACTCCAAAAAGAACTTAAGAGGTATGGTGGATTTAATAAGCCTCTTTCTTCTTCGCCACTCCTGAATATGATCAGATATGTGTGTGGCCTTGTTTTGTCGAAAAGACGACAAGAAGTTTGTACCAACATCATACCAGATAGGAAGTTGAAAGTGAATTAGAAACACGGTTGCTAAATCAAGGAAGTTATCATATGCAGTAGATGAAAGTTTATGTACCATTCGGATGCTACATGGGTTAACGTTCTATGAAAAATCCTCAACCGAACGAAGTCATCGTTTAGCGAGTTGGAAGAGCACCAAAGGTGAAATGTGGTGATATGAGCACCTGGATCCTCACCAGTCTTGCCTTTAAACTTTGGAATGTATGAGGGAATTTTGATGGGTACAGGTGGCCATGCCGCATTATGGCGTACATGGTCATTCATTAATTTAGAAAATTTTGGCAAGTTTAACGTTGTCAGGAAAGGTAGTTTGGGCCTAGTCGAGGCTTGATATAGAGGAGTTTGGGGTGTGGATGTTCCTGCTCCAGAGCTCCTTAAAGAAAATGTGGGGTTTCCCCCAGCCGTTGGCTATGATGTCGTTGCACTATTCTGAAATGTGTTCCACCCATAAGACAGAGGATTAATGACCTGTGGGGTTTGATAAGTGGTTTGGCCTGCTCCAGCCGAAACTTGAGTTTGAAAAATGGGAGCATAAATTCCTCCACTAAAGAGTTAAAAGGGAGAACTCCCAAAAGGGGTAGCCAAAACCTGATTGGAGGTCTGAAAATGGTAACCTGTAAATTCACTTGGGTTCGCAGATGACATACCCACATAACAGTAGGTGATGGGCCTACATAAGGTGTGGATGGAGGAATATGTCCCCCATTCCACGGAAAACCCTAGACAAACGAAGTGGACCCACTTGGAAAAATTTGAGCAGTTTTATCAAAAGGAGAAGAAGTGTACGGTGCACTAGGAACCCCAGTGACCACCCCACTAGATTGACCTATGACATTAGAAGGTGCCGAGGGATCACCGCTCGAGCACTCATAGAAAGAGGTGCAGTAGCCGCACTAGGTCTTGGAGCACTCACCGAGGGAGGTGAAACTCCAGCAACCAACATGGCTGATGTAGGGGTAGACATACCCTCTCATGTACTAGACATATATGGGCTCAAAGAGACACTAGAAACAAGTGAACTGAAAGGAAGGACTTGGACTATCACAGGATTGTTCAAATCAGTTAGAGGTGTATTAAATTTCCTTGCAAACTCGTCAGCCCGCAAGTCTTATATATCTACTGGTGGGGTTTCTTCCTAGTTAAGTCTAAGTTCTTGCTCACCTGGCACTTCGCTAACACCAGTAAGTTTGAAAGAACAATCTGTGTTAAGTCTCCTCCTTTGAGGTGGCGGTAGAGGATCCACTGTTACAAATGGAGGAAGGTTTTGTAGTATTCTAGCTCTATGAAGAGGTTAGTCCTCCATAGCTAAAAATATGACTCACACACCTAAATGCCAACTAAACACAAACAAACCAAATAACACACACAACAAATTTCTTAAGTATCACATATACACCAGATAAAAGATACACCTTCCAAAGGAAAGTCTGGGATGATTAGGGCCTAGATCCAACCAGTGAAGATCGAAAGATGGTTACTTGGTGTCTCGTGAAGAGTTTTCTGGGTCCAAGCGCTGGAATCACCCAACCTCTCTCCGAAATTATTAACCAAGGTTACCTTCCAAGTTTGTCCTATGAGTACTAGAAATAGCCTTCCAATACCATCTGTGTAAGATCCTAGTGTCTGGATACTAAGGCTACCAAATGTACAACGAGAATCCGGTGGAACAGTCGCTTTCCTGATTGATGTGCATGGGTAGGGTATCTAAGCCCAAAATACTTACAATACCGGCACCTCATGGGGCCCAAGAAGTGGTATTGATAGAACCCCCGTAGACACAACAATATTGGTATACGATCAAACAAGGAAGTGGAGGGTTATCTCCTCAACAAATTTCTCTCATGGTCTCGTGCTTAACTCTTGTGTGAGAGGATATTTCCAGATTATCTCTTATATAAGTGGATTTACCTAAAGATATGCCACTATATCTGAAATCAAAGTGCTTTAGGATAGTTAAAATATCCTACTCCAAAAACCTAGCCTAAGCTAGTTGATGATCGAACCTATAAAAAGAAAGATTACTAATAAATTTTTAAGTTAAACACTCTTTTTAATGGCTTTATTACTCAAAAGGTAGTGGAGTGGGACTTAATGGTGTTTGGACTCAACATGTGAAAGCAAATGACTTTCAAATTTTCAAAATAAATGCAACTAACAATGCTCTTTTTCCTTTTTCTTTTTAAATGAAACAAATGAAACTTTGTAAATGATTTTAAGAAACAAAAGACTTTAATCTTTTTTATTTTTTTAAATAGAAGAAAAACAACTAATGCAAAGTTAATGCAAAATGAAAAAAGCCTTTTTGTCTTTTTATTTCAAAAAATTCAAAATTTTTATGCAACTGAATGCACTTTAAGAAAGCTAAGCAATCTGATCATATATAAATGCACATGATACTAGTAATATCTTCACAGTAACAATATTCAGCAAATCAATCCAAGATGACTCAAACCCTAGCTTGGACAGAACTATTGTCTTGGTAAGACCAATAGACGTAAAAGTTAGTAAAAATGACTAACCTAGACCACTACAAGAACAATCCAAGCTATATCAGTGTCCTAAAAGGACCGATAGGCACCGGTAATCAATAAAGACACAAGCATTTAAGCCAAACAACCAAGAAGGAAAGACCCAACATATTCACAAAAGAGGATTCATACCTAACTTACTCAAAAACACTTGATTAATAAGAAAAAGTGAAATGCACATGCCCACAACAATAATACTAAGCTAAAGAAGAACCCTTGCAGACACCTGAGAAGTCAGAAGGCAGAGAACAAGAAAAACCCTAGAAGTTTGACCTATAGCTACAAGAAATTGCGATTGTCACTAAGTCAACCCACGAACCACTTGCGACTATACACAAAGTCAACCCGCAAATACAACAGGGCACTCACGACTGTATGTATTAACAACCCATGAATACAATCAATTTTTTTCAAAAAGAAAAAGAAATGACCAAAGGATTTTGAACCTTAAACACTTAAAACTGAAGGTAAAAACCAAGCAAAACACTTACAACATCAAACATAGCAAAAATGGAAAGGAAACCTATGGAATAGACCCAAAACACGTTAGACTCCCCAATGAATTCACTAGTTCTATTGTTCATGGAAATTCCATCTTATGACCGAAGGGTCTGGGGTTACCAACGTACCAAAATTAAGCTTGCAGACATTCAGCTATCTGGAAATTTGACAGAGAAATATGGCAGAAAGTTCATGTACCTTCTTTATGAATCCTAGTCCTAGCTTTCTCCTTCAATCCAAATGCTACAACAACTTCTAGGGATTTTCACACTTGCCAAAGAGATAAACACCTTCCTGCAATATCTTAGATGTTATATAAGAGATTAATGAAATATTATGATTGCAATAAGACAACAAGATAATTCATGAATCATAACATATAAGAACATAGGTGCACCAATTTGGAAGAAATAGTATCTCTTTATTGATAAGCAATGATGAAATATACAATTAATGTTTGATACAAGTCCTCCTTTGCTAGCCAAGGAACTAAGTTCTGCTGCTCCAAGTCTCCAAGGGTAGTCCTTCAACATAACCTTGCTCTCTTCAGATATATCCTTAGCCTCCACCCCTATCCTTTATTTATACTTGATGAATAGGAGGAGTTACGAAGGTTGGTATGGTTGAGGAAGTTGGAAACGTTATGATTATGAGCCCAACTGTCCTTAACTAAACATGTTTTTAATTTTTAATTTTTGGCTTAGGGTAATCACGACTACTAATACTAGCAAGCCGCAAGTGACTCGCAACTTTTATAAAGGCAATCCATGAATGCAAACTATGATCATGTAATCGCAGGTTGTATATGTGGCTACCCACGAATGGATCATGGGTTGCAATGGAAATGGTAGTGAATGCACCTTAAGCTCTGTATAAAACATAAACAAGAATGTCAGGATGAAGATGTATCAAGGCACATGCACATCTACAGGGTTTTGGCTACTTCAATCCATTGTGTCCTTTGTGTACTGACACATTGAGTGTCAGTACTCGGATGGAGAAGTGTCGTTTCACTAGATAATAGTAAGTATCTTCCCAATTTGGGATATTAGGTTCTCAGGGAAGAAGAGGGTGTCGGCCAAATCTGCCCTAGTGGAACTCTGCTTAGAGGATTCATTTCCCACTCAAAATCAAATTGTTTTTGGCTCGTGCTCCATGATAAGGTGTCAACCTAGGAAGTGTTGAAAAAGAGATTTTGGTCTTGAATGGTGCCCATTATGCAATTCTAAAAATGAATATGTTGAACACGTCTTTTATTTTGTTCGTATATTCAGAGAATGGTGGATTATGTCCCATAGGTCAAAGGAACAAATCTCAAATGGCAATATGTTGATTTAAGCAAAGCTCTCCAGAATTGGTTCGATAATGGTATTTTCCAAGATTACTTAGCTCTCCCAGCTCTCTTGATTTGGAATACTTGGATTACTAGAAATTCTATGATTTTTCAAGAGAAGTACATCGATCCATCTTTCCAAGCCTCTAAAAGTTTCGCAGTTTTAGATTTTTTTCCCACAAGCCTCAGATATCGCGAAAATCCAAAATATTGTGGCCAAGAACATGATTGATAAATCTTGGTGTTGGGAAATTTTGATGGGGCTTCACAACGGTATCTAGCAACAGGCATTTTAAATATCAACGACTATCAATGGATTACATTTTTTTGTTGGAATCAATACGAGCTACGATAACTGTGTGGAGTTAATGGCTCCAAAACTTATTTTGATGCTTACACTCTCAAAGAATGTTCAGAATCTTCAACTTTTGGGGGACTCTAATTTGGTTGTTCAATGGATGAAGAAAAATCAACCCCGTAAAAACATAAACCTTTAGCCTGTTTTTTAAGAGATTTTTAGACTCTCTAAAATGTTCACGAAGATCATTTTTCATCACATTTACAGAGAAAGGAATGAAACAATTGATCTATCCAAGGAAGGTCTTAATGTCAAAGATGGTTATTGGTTATTGGATTCTGTAACAATAATAATAAATACATTAAATATTAACTAGTGATATGTAATACCAGGTTAAGGGACGTGGACTTTCATTCATGGCTGTCCACACAATAAGGGTGGCTACAAATTGTAATCTATCATCTATCATACATCTTATTTTACATTACTTTCCCTTTGTGGCATTTATACGTTACTTATACTAGTTATTCTATTATTGAGGAACTTTGTTCCTTTCAAGTGGTATCAGAGCCTCGTTTGGCTGATCTGGGCCTTTGGCCTTAATTCTCAGACCTTGTCTGATTTTTGGCTTGTAGCCTTATTTTAGGGTTTCCCTAAAATATTGGACATTGTCTAAAAGAAAAAGAAAAACGTAAAAAGAAAGAAAAAAAAAGTAAAGAAAAAAAAAGTTAAAATAAAGAGATAAAAGTAAAAGGAAAAATAAAAATAAAAGGTAAAAGTAACCCCCCAAAAAAGGGAGGTAAAAGAAAAGAAAAGGAAAGGAAAGTAAAAAAAAGAAAAGATAAAGTAAAACAAACACATGGTTTTGCTTTTAAAGTAAAACAAACACATGGTTTTGCTTTCCGCTTCAACCGAGGTTTTGCTCTGATTTGAATTATTATAATATATTTATAATAGTTCAATTTTTTGTTTTATTATATAAAATAATAAAATAAAGATTTTTATTATATAATAATTAATACAATAATTAATTATTATTTAAAAAAACTATATATATATATATATATATATATATATAGTTTTTCCTCTTAGGAGGTCACGGGTTCAAATCTAGAGGGGGGTAGTGTATGTACACCTCTGTAGACTTTAGCAATTAAATCGCTGCACGGAGGGGGGTCCCTTGTCCCACAAACAAGGGGGTCTCATACACCAATTTGGTGTCTTGCTTGGCGGTGACCTTAAAAATAGATTATTATTATTATTATATAGTTTATAAAAACATTAATATAATTATTAATTAATTAATTAATAATTATTATTATAAAAGAAAAAGGGAAGAAATAAAAAAAAGAAAAGAAATACAAAGAAATAATATTATTGAATATTATTTTTGAAAAAAAAAAGAAAAAAAAAGGGGGTTATTTAACCTAATCAAAGAAGATCTTCTATCATTGAAAAAGCGAAAGAAAAGAAGGCTAGACAATCAACCGAAATCCGCTATCAAACAAGAAGACCAATTCGAAAAATTGGAATTCAAGAAGTCAAGGCGACTATGCTACCAAAATTGCAATCACAGTTACGGGCAGTTTCAAATGAGCTAAAAGAGTGCGAAATCGCCAATAATAGCCTACTATTTGAAATCGACAAACATAAACTAAGGATTACTACCTCGAAAATGAATATTGGATTTTTGGAAGATAGTAAAAGAAAACTCATAGAAAGGCTAGCAGATAAAGATGAGAAAATATCACGTCTGGAAGGAATCATTCAAAATCTTGACGACCAGATAATAAAGTCAAAAAATTCGAAGAACATCCGTATCGGAATATTATCAAATTGGAAGAAGAAATTAGTCGTCTTAACAGAGTCATCATCGACAAAGAAGATGAATTGGCGCAAGTACATGAAAAGTTAGGAAATCAGGAAACATAATTACATCATCATCAACAACAAAAAGAAAGACTCCAACAACAACATGACGACAGTAAGAAGACATATAAGTTGGAATTGACAAAATTCAACAAGGTATTATCAAGCAATACCGAAGAGATTTTTCGACTACGAAATCATAACAAAACATTGATTACAAAGATCAAAAAATTGAAAAACAATAGCAAGAGGGAACACTCCGGTGAAGACCTCGAAGGATAAATACTGGAAAAGCAAGAAGAAAACCAATTTCTAAATAATCGTAATCAAGAACTACAAAATCAAATCAAGGAGTTAGAAATTGAAAAAATGTCGCAAGATGAAAGAATAAAAAAGATTCAAAATCATAACAAACTACTGGAGAACCAAGAAGCACAAATCCAGGAAAATGCAACTAAAAATCAAATCGAGGAAGTGAAGACAATCCGCGCCGTAGTCCAAAAGAAAGAAGAACAAACAACACCTACACCTTACAGACATCCTAATTATAATCGTCATTTTGACCAACGATAGGGTCAAAATGAATATTCACAGAAGACTTATGTGGACTTGCGAAAATATCGACATACTAAGCAACAATTGAGACGAATCATCCCACAAAATGATCTCAGAGCTTCGATAAAAATAGATCTGGGATGGACCACAGCAGATGCAATGCGACAATTCGCTTGGGGAATTCGTAACTCGTATCAGCTCATTTCCTCAAATGTCGCAAATACAAAAAGGAAAGGATCCCAAGATGATCATTCAAAGGGAATCAGACATTGCAATCAATACAGCTTTGAGGACAAAGCTTCCCTTAAGGGGAAGGCAATGTAACAACAATAATAAATACATTAAATATTAACTAGTGATATGTAATACAGGTTAAGGGACGTGGACTTTCATTCATGGATGTCCACACAATATATAAGGGCGGCTACAAATTGTAATCTATCATCTATCATACATCTTATTTTACATTACTTGCCCTTTATGGCATTTATACGTTACTTATATTGGTTATTCTATTATTGAGGAACTTTGTTCCTTTCAGATTCTCAAGGAAATAGATTGCAACAGTTTAATGGAACATGAGCCAAGTCCCCATTTTGACTGTCTACTCTTAAAAATCACTAATCTTTATCGTAGAACATTCCAAGTAATCAATTTTACAATTAGTTACACATATGTTGATACTAGTTTTTAACTACAATTTACAAACCGTTTATTTTTTACCTTTATAGACTTGCATAGACTAAACAATTAATATTTACTGATAAATTAAATGCTTATACAAGAATAATATTTACTGATAAATTAAATGCTTATACAAGAATAATTTTTGAATCCATTTTTGGTAGTATGTGTGTCATTAATCAATGTAATTAAAGTTATATAAATTGCATTATTTTTTTCGAAGGAAATAAAAAACTCCTCATTAACATACGATAGAAATATCTCAACCTATGTGATAAATGTTAAATAATTTAAGAAACACTCTTACAGATAGTTAAATATCTCAACCTAAATATCTTACAGATATCTCAATATAGTTAAATGTTAAATATCTCAACCTAAATATCTTACAGATAGTTCAATAAATGTCCCTTTAGAAACGTAGTCTTGAAGGCAACTATATAATAACATATATTGTTTTAAGTAAAACAAAAGGCCTAATAAAACAAAATCTTATCTTTTGAAAATTTTGACTTTATTAAAAAATCTTACTCTGGATAGAAGTTGATATTATTAAAATGATAATATAATTATTATTAATAGTTCAATATAAAAGTTCATGCACCTAGTGATAACAAAAGTGAAAGTGAAATAAGTAAAACAAAAGGCCTAATAAAACAAAATCTTATCATTTGAAAAAATTGACTTTATTCAAAATTCTTACTCTGGATAGAAGTTGATATTATTAAAATGATAATATAATTATTATTAATATTTCGATATAAAAGTTCATGCACCTAGTGATAACAAAAGTGAAAGCGATAAAAAAGTGAGGTGAACAGAATATGATTGATGAGGTAGTGACCACAGCGCTATAGTTATAACCACATTTTTTTTAATTTTAAAACTATTATAGAAACTTATATTTTAAGAAACTAAACGTATAATAGTTTTATATATGTTATTGTAATATTTTTAAAGGATTTTTAACTTTGCAAGTAATGCATGAAAAAAAATGTATATTATGGCATTAAATATTAATTTAAATATGATTTTAAATGATTACAATGTTCGTTATCCATTAATTTATTATCGAAGTGAGGTTTAAAAAAATAATAATTTAATAATTTATCCATCAATTTATTATGTGAATGAGTTTTAAAAATGGGTATATAGAAAGTTGTTAGAATAGGAATAACTTTATCCAATGTGATTTTTAAAAATGGGTATATAGAAAGTTGTTAGAATAGGAATAACTTTATCCAATGTGATTTTTAAAAATGGGTATATAGAAAGCTGTTAAAATAGGAATAACTTTATCCAATGTGATTTTTAAAAATGGGTATATAGAAAGTTGTTAGAATTGTAAATAGAGACTTGTAAACTAAAATATAAAATATATAAACTAGCAATTGCCCCAAAGAAGGTGCAATAATACGCCGTTACGGTAATTGTTAGCGGTAAGCGAGAAAAAAAATGTAACATTGAAGTGAGCCAAAAAAATGGAGAATAAATATATATTCCGTGCCAATATTCAGAGAGGTGAATGGAGAATAAATATATATATTATGTGCCAAAGGAGAATTTATGGAGATCCCAGCGCTATTCAGAAGCACTCTTACAATAAAAATCAGAAATAAAAATCATGAGCACTCTTACAAGTATCTATTACATATAAATGAAAGCATCAACCAGTACAACCACCCATCATTTTAAATGAAGAAGGTTCCAAGAACCCACTCGGTATAGTTACATCTTACTCATATAGAGACATTCTCGCAAATACTTAACATCTTAAGACAAATTTTCCTCCAACTAGGCAGAAAAATGTACATTTTCGAGAATGAAAAGTTGAAAAATACAACATTGCTTTGACTTTGCTCAAGCCTGAAATCAAGAGCATAAACAACTTCATTTCATTTCAGTCACAACAGATTTGAAATTACACCTTTGATTTTCTTCATCAACTTTCTCAACTTTCATAATAGCAGTCCTCAATTTCTCAACTTTCCACTGTGAAACTCTTTCAAGGATATATGAAATTGCAGGAATCACTATCAGATATGCAGAGGGCTCAAAAGGGGATAAGGCAGCCACTTCCCTTTGATAGATGTGGCTATTGTGAAGTCTACTAAGCAACTAGAAGGGTTGGAGTAGGCACTGATGCATGAAAAGCTTGAGAAATTGATGAACATTGCATAGGGCTGATATATCATTGAACTGAATTGAACCAAACTGTGTACTCAACACCAAAGATTTCTGCTGTAACAATAATATAGGTTTATTTTTCTGTTCCTGCTTTGATGATGGATAACACTTTCATTGTGAGCCTAATGTCCATTGAAGATGGTTTTGAGCAGATGCTTCTGGAATTCCTGAACCAGAGGCAAGCTTAGTCTACAATTAATTATATATCTCTAAAAAAAAAAATTGAGTCAAAAGAACTACCTAATGGACCCATAAATGGTTGTTACAGTAATGCAGTTTATTTTTCTATTCCTGCTCTGTTGATGGCTGGCACTTTCATTGTGAACCTACTGTCCATTGAAGAAGGTTTTGAGCAGATGCTTCTGCAATTCCTGAACCAGAGGCAAGCTGAGATCCCCAACTGAGGTACACGCCTCAATGTGATAGAGGAAAGCAAGATCCTCATTGTCTAGCTCCTTTGGATTGATATGAAACTGCAAACCATTGATGAAATAGAACAAATTAAACTTGATATAAAATTGTGTTTTATCATGAAAATAACAAAGCAAAATACAAATCCCCAATATTAACATAAGGCAAAGATAAAGAGAGCAAAATACAAACCCCACGTACTAATCTGAAGAAGAGAGAAATAGGTAGTCCAGTATCTATCATTGCCTAACCAGCATAGCCTATTAATAAGAAAAACAACATCATTGGCAAACACATAAGAATTTCACCGATTGACCAAGTTACAAGATTAAATTGACCAAGTTGCAACAATTTCAAATGTGAAGCATTCCAAGTTCCATTTTTGCACATTTAGATATTAACTTTTCAAAGAGTCTAGCAAACCCATATGCATTTCCATGCAAGTTATACAGCTATTTTTATTTATATGTTGCCTTTTAAATTGATTCTAATTTTGAGCTGCAAAGCTTAGGGCTCAAGCAGAACACCATGCATTTTCTTTTAGACTCATTTCCAGAACCAATAGGTAGATTTATTCGCAACACATAAGCCCAGGTGCAGAGCTACTACTTACAGCAGGAGAAGACCAACTTCCACAACACAATGCAAAGGTAATCAATGGTTCAGACCACTCTAAACCATAAACACTGCGCATCATTGCCTCCTCTTCAGATTTTCCATTTTTCCAATAGGCCTAGCATTCAATCAACTTGGGAAGGTCAGTTAGATACATAATTCAAAAATTTAAAATGTCTTTTCTGAAATGGAAAATTATTACATAAACAAACTTACATATTTTGAGTGAAAGGGTGGTCGAAGTATGAAATGTTCAATAGCCAATGCATTCATCAACTTCCCTCCAACATTAAGGACTATGTGTAACCCTCCCATCACAGTATTCACAGAAATTAAATGACTGCAAAACAGTGGCAATATGAAATTCTACAAATTATTTCATGATCTTATTTCCATTGTAGAAGCATGGTAAGTTGTCATTATATAAGTTATAAAAAGTGCCTTCAATGTTCACCCTCTGATATAGGCAGCTACTACTATAGGAAACGAGCAATAAAGTCAATTGATTGCATTCTTCATTTTTGGCTGTCATACCTCGCGCATGAGTGAAACAACCTTCTGAGGGGTGCTTGGTATCCAATGTTCAACAAAGGCCTAAAGTTTCTCAAGTGTAAAAGTTAAATTTGTATTAGTCACAAGAAGATGCATCCTAAAGTGAAGATTAGCTGTTTAGAAAGCAATAGACAAAAACTGGGAGAGCCCATTAATGAGTTTGTTGTGATAGCAATAAAAAGAAGCTATAGATGTAAATCAGGGGTTATGTTACCATCATACATGCATCATGCAGGCATTGTAAATGTCGATCCAAAAGGCTAGCTTCTGCTAATATGTCAAGCCCTTTACATCTCCAGAACACAGTTTGCTCACAAGAAATATGAAAAGCAGAGACTTAAAAATTAGGCCAAACCTAAAAATGACTAAATGAGAATGGAAATGTTGTAAGGGCTTCTAATTGACCTTTCAATGATCAACACAAATAATCTAGATTGTTTACAATAAAGGAATCAGTACAGGTGAACGATTTGGCCAAATAGCATTTAAGAGATGTTTATTGGTATTCCAATAAAGTGACAAACACACCTCAATCTTCTGAATAAAGAAGCACAACTTGGGAGCCGACCCAAGTCAAATGAGACTGCAGAGATATTATGGAAATGTTTGTATGGACCAATATCTCTCAGAATTGATTCTGAACAAACACCATAAGGATCTTTGAAATGTATTTCTTCTGAATATTCCATAGGTATTTTACAGTTTAAAGTGCTTCTCGAGCCATAGCTTTTTGGGCTTACACTTGAAAAAGTTGACCGTGAAGCTATTGATGGTGTCTCCTTATTGGTTGCCAACAATGGCCTTGTTAGCTTCAAAAAAATACTCATCAAGCACTTTACAATATCTTCAGAAAGCTTATTTTGTTGTGTACTTTTCCCATCTTCAAAAATATTCAGAGATGGTTGTTTCGTTGGTCCAAAATGAGTAATCACTGGAGCATGCTGTGTCTGGCAGATGTCATAATATCATACATAATTGAATCAATATATACTCATATAATATTCTTAAAGTGCAGGTGCACATAAAAAAAGTGTATGTTCTTTACAACTTGAAATGAATACTCATATAATATTCTTAAAGTGCAGGTGCACATAAAAAAAGTGTATGTTCTTTACAACTTGAAATGAATACTCATATAATATTGTTAAAGTGCGGGTGCACATAAAAAAATGTATGTTCTTTAAGCAAGTCTTTTGATATCATACAGGATTCCAAATTTGATACCTTTTTCTTTGGTGTTAGGGGTTCTGTCTCCATAAGAGTTGTACGAAGGAGTGAGCTTTGTTTTTGAGCTCCGGTCTGGAGGCAAAGCATGTAGGTTCTTAGCTTTCAAATGCAACTGGTTCTCTTTCTCATGGCTAACAACTGGTATCCTTGATTTCCTTTGCTTTGACACCCTAGTAAGGATTTCAACATCGGCTTTTACTTTCCTTGTTTTTCTATTTCCAAGCTTACATTCATCTCCATCCAAGCACATAAGGTTATAGGCAATACCTTTAATTCCATTAGACTCTGCCATCCCATCAAGGATTTTGGCATCCTCCACATTCTTAGGTCATCTCTTTAATGGCTTACTCAAATTTCTAGCATGGACTAGTTTGGGGTTAATGTGCATCCCATTCAATTCTTTCACTCCAGTAAGGACAATAACATCTTATTTTGACATCTTCTTCACCATTTTCTTCAATGGATTTTCTTTGTCTACCTGCTCATCTAAACCATGTTGTGAATCGCCAAGTGGTCTATTAAACAACTCCCCAACAAATGTTTCTGCATCCTCTTCCAAGTCGGTCTTACATATTTTCTACGGCAATGTATCTTCCCTCGGCTGCAGCCATAAACTCATTTCAACATCATTATGAATACATGCAATAAACTCCAAGAAGGTGTAATAATACGTCGATGGGTTGTTGTTGGAAGTTAAGAAAGGATGAAAAAATGAGCTAAAATCAAGTTGGTGTAAAGATGACGTTTTACTTTGAGGAACTACGAATAAGGTTTGCAACGAAGGGAAATGAAGGGACAACTATAAGAGACAAATGATACAAATTGTTCACGTCATAATGCAAGGTGGTTGCAATATGCAACTTTTTTTCTTTTTTCAAACAAAGGAGTGATGGTTTCATTTAGTGTTCTCAACAAACCACACACCAAAAGAGAAAATTATCACCAAGAAATAGAGACAAATCGCTCACTTGAATATACAATCTACCACTTTAACCCAATGAGTTCCTCACTTAGGAGGAAAGAAATCCCTCAATATCAAGAAATTGGAAGGATAACAATTATCTTAAATGTTGACCTTTTACAATTGTTTGTTGTTACCTTGGTTCATCATTATTTCACCCTACAAGTTTTCATTTAACCAAAAACAAGTTTATGTATTCATCTCTTTGTTGTAGGTGGGCTCTTTACTTGTTTGTAGGCTTATTCCATAAATCACAACCTTCCAGCAAGTGTGTTTTCTTGTCGGCATGCCCATTCATTATTCTCATTAAATTTCACATTGGTTTGGTGTTGTATGTTATGATACACTCAAGATATCTCCATTCAAAACGACATTCTCCATTATAGATTAATTTCATGTGAAACATCCTGTTGCAGCTGCAACATTTTCCCAAAATTCAAAAAAATTTCGGGACCCTCCTTTTGCTTACTTTGGTTTGACTTTTGATTTGGTTTGATGATTCCGCAGAAAAACTATTCCTAATGCCAGAAATGTTTCACTACTTGTTTAAGTTTACCTTGCCATCAAACGCATTTTTGAAGTGTTTGAGTCGGAAGTTTAGTCACTTGCGCTCCCGCCGTTGCGGAGAAGTAATAAGCAACTAGCTCCAATAATTTTCTTCGATGCACTTTGTCTCAATCGACTGTCATTTGGATTCCCATCGGAACATTTTGTTTCTACATTCTCCGGAGTTGCGGACGACATACTGCAAAGTCTCTCGACAATTGCATTAACTATTTCTGATCCCGTCGATTTATTTCACCGATCCTTAAGTTTTCGACGTCTGCCGTTGCGGCGTTGAAAAGTGTTGTTTTTCTGGTGGTTTGATTTTGTTTTCCGCGGAACTCGATGTCTTTTATGTTTCCACCGTTGTGGCTCCTTATCCTTCTATTGCCCCGACATTTAATCTTGCGAGCTCCAATGCTTTTGTTGTTTGGTCTCTCCCTGACGCCTCGACGGTTCTCCCAGTTGTTTTACCACCCGACGTTACAGGAGGCAATGTCGATATGATCTCCGATCCTCGTGTTTTCACTGCCCGATGTTTTCTCCCGCCGCCTATGGTTGACCGGATATATATATGAGGTCGGGTAAATCATTATTTTATTGTTATTTTGAACTGTCGCTGCGCTGTCATTGTCGCTTGAGCTAACCAGGACCCCCGCTGTCGGTACCCGTTCCTAGGTGGCTCCGTCGTGGAAACTCAACAATTTTCCTCCCACCAGTCGCGCAGCAATGCCAGGTAGGCTCTTGTACTCGTTATCCCTTTTCGTTCGACTGGACTTTTCAATTTTTGGGTTGTTGTTATTTCCGCGATTAGGGTTTCCCTTGGTCCCCATCGTTTACATGTATATATGCTGGGATGTGTAGCGTAACTATCTGTAGGGGAGTTTTGTTGCCCATGGAGTGTTTCCTTCCCACGGCCGTTATGGCCTTTTACCCTGCACTCGATGGTTGGGGAAACCGGTGCATGCGGCCGTTACGCTGTCTGCACTAGTCTGCCCCTTCTCTATGTTTGGCCATTCGAGGAAGGTCTTCATGGCCTCCCTGTGGAATGTCAGACTGGTTTCCCCTGCTCCGGTTACCCACATCTTGCAAACCAAGACCGCGTTTTACCTCGCTGTTTCGAGCAACCCGGTTCACGGTTGAATTCGAACCCGAACCGGTCTAGGGTGGTATAGCATTGCCCAGCCTGAGACGGACCGTAGAAGGCACATAGATAGTGCTATCTCCTGAAACGCCCCGTTGAATGGCTAGAATAAGTGCCCCTGTCGTTCCACATAGAGTAGTGGTCATGGCACCCACAGAGAGCTCGAGGTTGTTTCATATTAACGTAGACTTTGTTTCCCACTCGAGCTTTGTTGACTGAGCCGATTTCATTGTTAGACAGGAGTATTAGTGTGAACATATTTGCTTAATTTGATTAACTGGCGTCATGTTGAACACAGATGAGGTAAAACGTTTACATGGTTATCTCAATCTCTACAATTTGTCTGGAAATAACCTAACAATTACAATCTTATATGTGATAGGAAGATTCCTCCGAACCTAAAATGTCTAAGCGTCAAAAGAAGAAGGCCCCGGTGGTCGAAGAGGATCCCAACGTCGAAGTCATCACCAAGACCAAATATATTTATGAAGACACCAAATGCATAACTGGTATAGAGCCTGAGTATCAGTGGGGAGACATCTACAGGTTGATCACGCACCGAGAGGTGCTTGATATAGGTTTTGAGGAAGAAAGCATATACGCCAACATAGAAAGGTCTTCATTGATGAAGATTGCTGCAAGACCAGTGCTATTTCCATGCTCTGAAGTGATTGGGTGGATTCTGCCCAGGGCAGATGTGACCACCATGATTCTTGAGAATGTTGATAAACAAGGCTATTCTGCCTATAGCCCAAGATATGTAGCCCTGGCCTACCACTTTCCAGAAGCACAAATATATTTAATAGAAGATTGGCTGAGAAACATCAGGATGGACCTCGTCTAGACCCTCAAGAGGATGCTCATGCCTGGAAGAAACTTTAGAACCAAGTCGACGGGAGAATATGACATCGCAAGCTTGAGAACCCCTTACAGGTTCATTGCCTTAATGCTCAATAGAATTTTTGGGAGAGCCCATGGCAAAAGCTTCAAATTGGAGTGGATGCCGATAATTTTTTATGTCGCGACACAGGGGACCATTTTCAACTAGTCCAACATAGTGTCAAATAGTCTTTCATCCTGTATGGCCTCAGCTTTGGGAGGAGTGTCGCAAAAGAGGTCAGAATTTTACATGAACTCCATACTCATTGATTGCATACTATGCAATCAACCTTTCCCCGGCTTAAGGTGCATCTAGGACCGGGAAAGGATACATGTTTACTCTGCATACAAGCCACTGTGGGCTCACAAGTACCACAGTCACTACAGGGAGGTCTGTGAACATTTTATCATGCCATTATATACTCTTATTTTCTTAAAAGAATGTGACTGCATGTCGGAGGAGGCATTGTAGTTGATCGAAGAATACACAGATTATTATTTGACTGAGGATGGGCTCTATTTCAGAATGTTTGGAGGCTCTAGAGCCCCCTCCCTATTGCCTAAGTATGCCACAGACTATATAATTCACAAAGAGGTAGTTAGGCAAGTCTTCCTAGATGGCATAGGAAGATTTTTATCCGAACATAAAAAGGTTGCATATCCTCCGTTGCCTTTCAGGTTGGGGAGTTATAAGTTTACTAGAGTAAAGAAGGCCGACGAATTCGTGGAGGAGTTGGAAAAGTTTCATTTTGGGGAAATGCCCTTCCACAGGAATGACTCCCACAACAAGGTTGCTGAGCACTACAAAGAGGCCAATGTCCATTTTGAATACACTCACCACTGGTATAGAGAAGAGTCCATTTTCTGCAGTGCATTAAACATAATGGCCTTGAGGAAAAGGTTTAAAAAGAAGATCACCACCAAAGGTGGAAAGGGGCAGGATGAGCAAGCAAAGGCCGATGAGGAAACCAGAAAAAGAAACGAAGAATCCCAAAGGTTAGCCCAAGAAGCCGAAGGGTGGCTGAAGGGAGAAGAGGAAGAGAAAAGAAGAGCTACACAAGAGGAAGCCAGAAAAGCAGAAGAAGATGCCAAGATTGAAGAAGAAGAAAGAAAAAGGAAGCTAGATGAGGAGTTTCAGAAATAGGAGGCAGAGAGGATGAAGCTGACCCAAACAGTGACAGAATAGTCAGCCTCTGACATAGCAGACATTCAGACCCAGGACATGGAAAACCCCGATGTTCAAGACCCTGAAGTACCTGTTGTCAGCACACCTGGACAGTCTATGGCCCCCACCCTTAGACTAGTCCCCTTTGAACAGAAGATAAGGGAAGAGGTCCCTGATTTTAATACTATCTTCTATGATAAAGAAAGGAAGAGGCTAGTAAAAAGAACTGAAAAGAAGGTTGAAATAGGGGGTCTGTCTGGTAAGATGATAATTGATATGACCATTGTATACGAAACAGACAGAGACCCCAGATTCACTATTAGAGCAGGGGCTGCATTGATCCATGCTTCAGAGGACAATGTAGATAAAATAATGATAGATCTGGAGCAGTCTAAGAAGTCTTCTTCTCAACTAAAAGACACACTCAGAAAGGAAAGAGAAGAAAACAATGAATTAAAGAGAAAATTTGAAGACATGCAAAAGGAGATAAAGTCTTCAAAGGCTAAACTTCAGGTTCTCCAAGCAGAGAGAAGATCTATGGAGACTTCCCAGGAGTGTCTGGAGAAATTATAGCAAGAATATCAAGAGTTGAGGGCAGAGAAGGAATAGCTGATCGGGAAGATAGAGGATCTAGAGCTGCAAAAGACCACCTTGGAGGCGAGTGAGAGGCAATCTCAAGAATAAGAGGCAAAACTTCAAGAGCAGATTACCTCGCTAACAACCGATTTAGAGGAAGCCAAAGAACAACAAGTTAGTCTCCAGCTTTTCAAAGAACATGTGTTGGCACAGAAAGCCAAGATGCTTCAGTTGCAGACGGCCATAGAAGAGGAAAGATGCAGGGTTTTGCAAATAGATGGTCGGTTGGAGGAGATTTTGGAGACCTCCTCATATTTTGTTGACAAATCTCAGGACATCCTGGAAGTCATGACAACAAGGATGGAAAGACTAGAGAGCAATGAAGAAGCTCCTGCAGAGCTGCCCTCGAAAGATCGACAGGCCCTTAGGCAGGATTATGACTTATTGGAGTTTGCCATTAACACAGCTGAGGAATTCAAGAAGTCTGTCAGAAAGACAAAAGGGGCATGTACAGAATTCTTTAGAAGAATTATGATTACTTATAACCGATGCCAAGTAGAAGCTGAACAGAGAATAGATACTTTTATGGACCACAACCTATTTGTGGAAATTTTGCAGAAAAGGTACCAAGAAGAGGAAAGAAGAATACAACACATTAAAGCTCTCGATGACCAGACCTTAAGGAATGAGGTAGATCATTCCACAATCAGTGTGTAGCTATTAGAAGATCAGCTTTGCTTGAGTGCAGCCAGAATTGAAGCCATCAAGAACCAGGCTGCAAAATTCGAGATAAACATTCGTTTTTTGGAACCTTCTGAGTTTGAAGGCATCGCCTCAGAGGCTTCAGCTTGGAAGAAATTTCTAAATAATCAAGCGGGGCCCTCCTTGTAAATATTTGTCCATTTTCGTAATATGTTGCAATTTTGTAAACACTTAGTGAAAGCGAAATTTTGGGAGGCAAAGAGTTGGGGAAGCCCAAGAGTTATTTGTGGGCAGCCCAACAGTCTTGTTCTTTTTGTATAAATATAGAGGACTTAGAGGAAAAGAGGCCCCTTTTTCCCAGTTAGACAAGGAAAGATATATTGTAAGAAGAACTACTTTTTTTTGCAATAAAGAATTATTGTTTGCCTGTCGAAGAAAGTTTGGTGGGACATTCAAATGTTATGCTATGGATTGGTGGAAGATGAACTATTTCGTTTTCTCAGCTTTTTTGTCCATTAACTGTGAGATCGTTCTAACTCTTAGGACTTACGTTCTTGTTTGAATGATTTCTGGTTTATTCTGTGAAAGTACCACCATGAGTAATGAATGCTGTCCATAAGAAATTGGCTAGCTGATTGTTTAAATATCTTTAATCGTTCATGTGTTTGGGGAAGAAATATCAGCTATTTGTAATTTCTCTTTATAATGCATGTACAATATACATTACTCATCAATAAGTTACAATTTAGCTCCCTGGGGATAGGTAGATAGTTAGATTTACTTTATTACTGTGTATATGATTTAGATGCTTGCAAGTCCTAAGACGAGAGGTAAGAACCTGCGCATCACTTTGTGAATACTCCTAGCATTCTTTATCAGGCCTGCATATTAAATAGGCATGTGCACATCATACCTTAAGTCAAAAATACAAAAAATATACGGTGGATCGGGCCGCAACTGATAAAACATTTTAGTTTTGTTACTTGACCTACGGTAGTCGGACCGCAAACCGGACGGATTCACTACACCAAACAGTCACGGGCTAGTTGGGAACGTTGACTGGGGAGAATCCCTTGCTGTTGTTGCCTGCGAATTTCCAGGCCTCAACACATCCTATCTATCATTAAAAGCTTTGAAAACTAAAACATATTTAAATAATTACATTTTAAACACATCCACAATCTCAAATATTTAAAAAATTTAAAAATATGATCATCCTAAATACCAAGAACACTATAGATTGGATGAATAGAGACATAAAATTCAAGTTCATTCAAGGTTGCCACCTTTCCTTGCTCATTTTTCCCTTTCCTTCTCAACTGTATTCTGGCTAAATGAGTTGTTGCAACCACAAATCCAACATGATGAGCATACGTATTTTGGAAAATAAAGAACGAGATATTATATGTGTTGTTTGTTGTGGGGAAGATGACGTAGTCTCTTTGTCTCTTGAACATTCAGAAAGAAGTTGAAACGCCTTCAAAACGTGAGAATGTTTTTGGATACTAGAGGGCTCAAAACTTTTGAGGATATGTGGAAGGACGGTCTAATAAGAAATTTGAACACTCCCAAGTTTTGAGCATAATATTTTTTCATCCTTCCAGAATGATAACTAAGTTAATTTAATTAAAAGGAAGACCTTTGAAATTGTTTGATTATTCAAGACTCAAAACTATAGTCTTGAATGTCAAATCGTCACAATTTTACAATATTTGTTTTTAGGATCACCCTAAGTCTAAATCAAGGAATGTAATTATGATTCTCTCGTTCACGTCCAAAATATTAATCGCTACATAATTTGAGTTGTATCCTAGTTTTAGGATGTAGGGTTGATAGGTTCTAATTGAGAAGATTGTAGGTCATAAAACAACCATTCTCTAACCTAACTGTAGGGTTTCCATGCAATGAACTTAGCATTTCAGAGATCAAGGATAATTGTGTACAAAATTAGTTTTATATATAATGGAATCTGAATGTTTAAAACTTATATGATTTAAAATTTGAAGATGTCGTTGATATGATATGCTTTATTTTTCTTATTTCGGTAGGTTGTTGTTAGAAAAGGTGACCATTGAATATCAATTTATGTTCCATCACATTCTTTAGTATTAGGAGTGTTGTTGAAATCATCTTCACAATTAGAGTTGTGATCCTGATACAATCTTCTATATTCTTCTACACAGTTAAAACTATCACTTTCTTCCCTACGAGAGCAGAAGGAAGATATAACCCAGAGTTACTTTCATTGAGAATCCTCTTGCATGTCCACCATAAATCTGTAGTTCAAAGGATTACAGAAGATCTCATGTTGAGATAATTTCTCAAAACATTGGCAATAGAAAATGACATATTAATAGAGGTTGAGAAGTTTTCTAATTGTCCATGTTTTGTGTGTTCAAGGAGATAAACCATCAAATGTGAAAATGGGTAGTCATGCAAAACAAATCTCAAATTTTGTTCATTTTAAACACTGCAAATGATGTTGTTGAAATTGCGTATAGTTTGCAACTACACTATTTCAAGGTAACATAGAAATATTTAAATTTCTCATCTATATTTTCAATTTAGGTGAATTCTTATTGAAACTTAACAATGTTTTTATGTTGTGCAACCTCTACTAGAAAGAAACTCTTACACCTTTTCCACTGTTGATGTGGATTCAATTTTATTTTTAAGATAGAAATCCACGATGCAAGATTTTGTGCTACAACTTTGAAAATATGCAACTAAAAGTGGTTATGACTTCCATGATGCTTCTCATAATCACTATTATAGGTCGAATGAGCAAGGGAGTGCTAATTTATGTTGATATACTGATAGGTTTTCAACAGTGGTAAATGTCTGTTCTTTCACAATGCTAACTAAGGAGGATATATGGTACCTTTATCCATATGATTGTTTGATTACTAGGTACATGAAATTGATCTCTTTGATTGTTATGCTAAGTTTACTATAGAGGGGCACAATGTTGAAACTTGGGGGGCTCAATTATTCCCATGGGTTTTTTGGTCAATGATATGTGTATTGCAATAGTACACTTAGCCTTATGCTTATGATAAGCTCATATGTATTCTATGTGTATGCTTATTATATTATCCACTTAAATACAAATATTTGTGTTATAGATATTGAAATATGTTCAAAATTTTCCAAAATTTTGGACCTTGCACTTTTTTGGTGAAGTGATTTGATACCACTTGCAAGATTATTAATATACAAAGAAATAATATGAAAATAATAATTGTTGCAATAACTAACACAAAAGGACTAATAATAATTCAAAATGGAAAATGGAAAATGGAAAACATAATTTTGACATTATCACTATAACAATATTTACAATGCTAATCTGATGTGGTGCTTTTGAGATGAGCAAAGCTCATACAATGTAAAACACTTTCAAATTCTTATGTATCTTTCTACCCTTGTAAATAGTGTCTAGAAAACCTTAACTATAAGTATAACCAACAACTTTGAGACAACCAAAGCTTCTATACAATGTAAAACATTGATGTATCCTTTTACCCTTGTAAATAGTGTCTAAAAAACCTCAACTATAACCACAAGGGGAATCACCATTTCTTTATTGAATACCAACTAATTTTTTTATTGTAGAAAAATATCCGCAACTTTATTTCTACAACAAAATTTCCTTTAAAGATGACTTGTACAACTACACAAAAAATCAGTTAATACGAGGGATTTCACCTCTTGGCATATAATTGTTCTACATAAAACCATTGAAGTCTATAGACTTGATTACGATAATATTATTAACAATTTCAAAGCTGTAATATGTCCCATGTTAGAACTATGAAATTTAGTCCATGTCGAGGCCCATTCATCCATAAAAGTCCAAATGTATAATTCTTGAAAACCATCATCGTTGAAAGGTTGTGTACTTGTTTTAGTCATCTACAATGGCATAAATGTAGTAGATAGTACTATCAATGAAATCCTGGACGAAAAGCTATAAAAAATTCTATTCCTTCCTATGAAGGGTCAAAATTGCAAGATGCATAGATACTCATATCCATGTCCAAAGTTTAACAATGACAGATAAATCTATACAAAAAAAATAGTAAATATGAAGGACAAGACTTGTATTGATCCAAAGATTTTCATGCAAGAACTGTTAAAGGTCCAGCTTGAGGTTCAACACTCAGCAAGGGAGAAAGCTATAGAAAAACCTATCATGGTCCAACAAGATATTCCACACCCCTATTCAGAGTAGGGTCAAATTCCTGCCTGGTCAGTAGAA
>LPNX010810752.1:0-69686 GCA_001517045.1 Pseudotsuga menziesii | reverse complement strand
ATTTTGAAATTTTTGTTAAGTGCCTTTCAAATATTGATTAATTTATGTTCTACATCTTTCAAATTCGTCGAATCTAATCTAACATGTGTGATTCTAATTTTATATTTAGATCAATAAAAAAAATACAGATAAAGAAAAATCAGTCAACTGCTATGAGGTTCATAAACCAATGACTCTCATGAACCCAAACCTAGAACCAACATTGCACTTTAAAATTGTTACAAAATAGAAGAGGAATATGATGGTTATCTTAATAGGTCGAATACACATATTAAAAATATAGAAAATAAAAGGCAGGAAAAAATAACATACAAGGACATAGACATGTAGAAGGATGCAATAAAAAATAGAGGAGAATGACTGGTAGAATATAAAGATGCTCTTCTTGTCAAGTATCAATGCAAGTGTTATTACTCCAAATTGAACTAAAACCATTAACTCTTAAGGAATATGATTCCAAAATCCTGATGGGTGAGGTAATTTGATAACAGAAATTGTCAATTATAATTCCAATATATTAGATTCATAAATCCAATCATGTTACGCTAACATGAGACCAACAACCCCATTCTTCACTTTAAGTATGTGAGAGTGGGTCCAGGCTTACTTATGGGTTTATCGTCCCATAAAATGTTTGTTTTATTTGGAAAGAAAAATTGCTACGACATATATTGTATAAATGTAGTTCATCATACTAATAGAGCTTGACTGACCCGGATAAACTTCTGAATTGCCTCACTCTAGTAGATAGCTAATAAGATCAACTTTTTTTTGTAAAAACGTGCCCCATACATGATAGTTGCAGCATTAAGCATAGCATCCATGCAAATATCATGACCCTTCCAAACAGTCATGGAAAAAATAGTATATTAATTACACGATTTATAATCTAATATGAAATATATAGAAACTCCAAACGAGAGAGTGTCAGAACAATAAAGATGTATGCAAAACAACACAATTGATTCCAATTCAAGTAAATGGTAACACATTGTGCTTTATAATACCTCCCATTTTTCTTTACAAATTTTAAGTTTAGTGAATTTAAATGCGGAAATGTTTACAACCTACTTTAACTTAGGATCAATGTATTCCATTCATGGTGAAACTCCATTGTGAAAAAAAATAGTAAATTTACGTTGCACTACGTCAATTAAAAAAACACTGAAATTTTGTTTCACTGATGTTTTTATCAAAAACCAATGGAGACAATCAGATAATAATTATGATAGAGTATGAGTAATCAAATGTCTAAGCTACAGTGTAAATAGGAATCAATGGATGTTTTTCATGTCTGCACTTAGATCAATTGTTAATGAGTTTCTTCTACACACTAAGACAAACCCTGGATGGAAACTGAAACTAGTGACAAATCTATTATGCAACCAAAGGGCAAAGAGGTTTGTGTGTGAAATTTATTTAATTTTACAAATTAAAAAAATGAAATAGATGCCACATATAAAAGCTTACAAAAAATTAATAGAATAGGAGACATCAATGATGGGACGATGTATGGAGATAGAATGTGTTGTTGTTTTGATGAGCATTATGGAGTTCCAGTATCATGCAATTGTTGCAAACCATTGACTAAGAGCTACATACCAAATATCTCTGGAATTCAAATCCTCAATTTGGAATAAAGTTGCTGATCAACCAAAGATATATTTTTAGCTACAAATAGATTTGTGACACCAAAATGAATGCATTCAACATATATTCGGGTTTTGTATATAAAACACAAGTTCAAGAATTGAAGTTTAAACAATGTAACCTGTAGCCTCACATTGGAATCTGGTAGTCTGCAGGTTTAACAACAGCAATATATTATAGGTGTGCATTGATGGAATACCCTATGCATAAAGGTTTCTTCATCTTTGTGTTTTTATGGAATTAATGTTAATATAATCAGATGCATGCATATATATTTGTAAATCTCTCGTGATCTGTGACTGCCAGTGAAATCCCATATCCAGACAACAAATGTAAGCTGACCATTTCAATTCAATACCTTTTAAATATAAAGAAGCAGCATGTATGTCCTTGCCACAAAAATGAAACTACTACAATACCTTCATTCTCCTATATGAAAGGGCCATTCAAAATAGAAAATCCCCCCCATTCAAACCATGAGTTTCCACTGTAATATTTCTAATTTATTCAAATGATTTTTCCCTTGGTTTATCATTCCATAGAGGACCTGACACTTGATACGACTTCTATAATTCACACCAATTATTTAAGGCCATCAATTTCGAAATCAATCCATAATATTAATGCAAACGGATTTCAAATGTTTGGCATCATCATTGATGCTGCTCCTAATGGAGAAAACAACAAAGTTAATGTTTCGGGTAATGTTAAACTTCTGTTGTAGGACCCAACCTTCGACATACTTTATCATAATAAGTGATGAAAGATGAAGAAAAAAAATGACAAAAGGGAAAAGTATCCTTGGTACAATTAAATAACTATCCAGGCACATGCATCAAAACAAAATCATCTTACAAGTTTCTTAAGACATAAGAGCTCTATCATTGGAAAACTACCTTTCTGCAACTTGGAATTTCCAGTCTTGACAACATAAAAGGAACAAGCTAGCATCAACAGAGGACAAAGCTATGCCATCATACCATTATCAAGGTCTGCTGCATTTGCCAGCTGTGCCACTATAAATCTATCCCATAGATTCCTAGTATCCTTGGCACAATTAAAGAACTATCCAGGAACATGCATCAAAGCAAAAGCATATTACAAGTTTTTGAAGACATAAGAGCTCTACCATTGAAACACTACCTTTTGTAATTTGGAATTTCCAATCTTGACAACATAAAAGGAACAAGCTAGCATCAACATAGAACAAAGTTGTGCCATCATACCATTATCAAGGTCTGTTGCATTTGCCAGCTGTGCCATTATAAATCTATCCCATAGATTCAAGTAAGGTTCTCTTTATATCTTGATCAGTCTTCTCACCAGGGGATTCCTTTTTTTTCTACGATTGAACTCAGTTTAGTCCATGTGATTGCTGTGAAGCCTCTTTTGGAATGACTCCCATCCCTGTTAGTGGAGTTTGATAACTCCAAATCTGAGGCTGGTACGGTTTTTGATGAGGATGGGGACTCTAGCTGGAGGACCCAGTCTAACACTGCTTACGATTCTTCTAGCTCAGTATTTCCCAAGATGCCTCAGTCAACATGAAGGGGGGAAGGAAAGGGGAAAAAATGTTGTAGCTGATTGTTTTGGTATGTCACATGTGCACTGAAGCTCAGACTAAGTTCCTTGAAGAGCTGGAGAAGTGGGGTGCTACTAGGAAAGACACAAAAATCCTACTATCCCACCAGTATAAATAAACCCCCAAAAGGCACAGGCTACACTATTGGAAAGGAAATTCTGAATAAGTCCACAATCTGCAAATCAAACTCACTGAATGGACCCTTGACTCTAAAAACAAAGCCATGGGAATCAATATCAGTAAAGAGGATTGGAAGGAGGATATAAATGGAAAGGCTATTAATGTCACTAAGGAATTTGACAAGCTAAAGGATCAAGCACAGTCCGAGTTTGCCGAGCTGGTGGATTGAAAGGTGAGGTTTCCTGTTTCATGGAGATTATTGTCACAAGGGATTGTGCATGGATAAAACCTGAAGTTGTCCTCAACACAAAATAAAATTCCAAGCACCTCTAGAGATTGATGTTGAGTAATTCTTCTATATACTTATGCTACTGAATGCAATCAGCTAAATACGGGGTACCATATATGCCTAGATTCAGAATTAGGACCATATACCGAGATCAGTGTTGAAATATGGAATTGGAAATAAATTGACAGGGCCAAAAAGTCAGAATGACTTGACCAAAAGTCGACAAGCATTCAAAATGCAAAATATTTCATTTTTTTCAATTAAATTAAAATATAAACTTACAACAGAGCAATTGGTTATGAGTAACTGAGATGAGATGAGAAGTTGTAAATGTAAGGTTATGAGTTCAAATCCCTCATGGGTACTTATTACTTACTTACAAAGAAAAAAACTGAGAAATATGTTGGCTTTTATACAATATGAATTGCAATTTTTTCAATAATAAATGTGAATTTTCCAATCCTTTTATTCTGATTTCATGGTTGGAGATTAACTTGGGGAAAAGTAAACAATCAATGATAAATCAGTGGTTTTTGCAATGGAGGTAATCTCACATTTCCAAGACAATCATATCCTCTGCCATTCTGATATGGCAACCATAGTTTCCTGACAAGTGAAGAAAACAATAGTATAACAAAGACCAGGGAAGCAGAAAAAACATATAGCTAGCAGATATTTTGAGAGTCAGCCATCACCCTCAAAAGAAGACAATCCATGTCTGTGTAAATCTATATAGTATAAATATAATGTTCGTGCTAGTTTGCTGGAATAGCCCATAAATCCTGAAGCTGTATTCAAGACAAAAGATAAAGCCAAGCCCTCACCAATTTCACTAACATCCTCATTGTCTTCTATTTAGATAGGAGAATTTCATGTGTCTCACATTTCTTTGAGTCCTTGATTTTCATTTTAAATCTCTTTGGAATCTCGATATGATTTTTGGGGCTATTTGAACCTATTAATTCTTGTTATTCATTATCAATTTGTCTTTACTTTCTTTTATTTTTCTTCCCTTCATCAAATTTTCTTGAGTTATCTAAAGACACACTAATACTCAAATCATATTTTCTATTCTCTGCAAATGCTGACTGCACTTCCAGGCACTCTACCCGGTACTCTCCTAAGGATTGCTCAATTGACTCCTTTTTCTTTGCTAAGATCCTCAACAAATCTTTTGATGATTGATTCACTGCTCACATAAACTCACTTCAACATCATTATGAATGCTTGAAACCATTTTTGTATCACCAATTTCACTGACATCCTCATTGTCTTCTATTTAGATAGAAGAATTTCATGTGTCTCACATTTCTTTGAGTCCTTGATTTTCCTTTTAAATCTCTTTGGAATCTCGATATGATTTTTGGGGCTATTTGAACTTATTAATTCTTGTTATTCATTATCAATTTGTCTTTACTCTCTTTTATTTTTCTTCCCTTCATCAAATTTTCTTGAGTTATCTAAAGACACACTAATACTCAAATCATATTTTCTATTCTCTGCAAGCGCTGCCTGCACTTCTAGGCACTCTACCTGGTACTCTCCTGAGGATTGCTCAATTGACTCCTTTTTCTTTGCTAAGATCCTCAACAAATATTTTGATGATTGATTCACTGCTCCATTTTTCTTTTCAAGTTGCTCCAAGTTTTTAATATAGTCACTTTTCCTCTTCTTCTCTTTGCATGGTTCTGGTTGTTTCATGTCCATCTTTTGTGACACTTTTGTTTTGGCATAAATGACAATGATTGTTGCTTGTTCCAAGAATAATCATGAACAACTGATAGTATGTACTGTTTAGTTGATCTTTTCTGATGTTCAAGAATATTTCTTTTCATTTTCTCTGAGTTTTTCCCTTGCTCCTCAGCATCTAAATAAAGATCAAACATGACTCTCTCCTGGTGATATTTCCTTAAATTTTTTGAAGATACGATATTCACTTTTACCTTTGATAGTTCTTTAGGGCGCTTTCTTGTTCCCTCTTGCAATTCTTTTACCCTTTCTCCTCTTTTTTCATAATTTAACAAAGAAAGAAAACAGTTAAAAAAAGAACAAATAATCAGTCCAGCCCAGGAAGGAAGATATATGAGTCATGCCTCCCCATATCCTCGCATATGGAATTTTTGTTGTCACAGTGCATTAGTAAGATTGCCATTCCTAGTGAAAAATGTCTCGATACAACCAGTACTGAGTGTGATACTTCCTCTAATAGCAGTCATCGGATACCTTCACTTCGTATATTCTTTCTTGTAGGGATTGAACCAACGATTACATTAATGGATACATATATTCATATAACTGAGAACAACTTTGAAGCCGTTACCATTATCATAAGAAAAAAAGAGAAATCTCCTTGATTAGAGCTAGAATTCCATAGAATAAATATCCCTCACCTTCACAGTATTGGTAGATCCTGTAGACTCTTAAAGGATGGGCAAGAGATTCCTGGTAAAGAGCATCAGCTTTTTGATTAAGCTCATGGAGGATGTGGCTACAAGAGTACCAATTCAACAAGGCGAGAGAGAGTTGAATGTCCTGAAGCAACATGCTCAAGAGGATATCTAAAACCGTGACTTTTTCATTTAATTAGTCTACTATGAATTTGGAGTCTCCCATCACCCGTAGCCTGCGAATTCCTTTTTTCATGGCTATTTCTATTAGCATCCAAATGTCTATAAACTGTGCTATATTATTGAATCCTCGTCTAGGTGAGTATCTCATATGGAGGAAATGGTTTTGTTTAAAAAATAACATCACATCACGGGGATGGAATTCTTTCAGAACCTGAGATCAGTTAGTAGTATGGCTTGAAAATTTCAAGAAATTTGAATGAGCTGTTAGGGGCAAACTCAGTAAGAAATGGGGAAACTTGAACACCTAGGGATAAGTATCGCTACTGAAAATATGTTTTAACCACATGGCTCCATCATAAGTCCAACAAGGAATCTCTCTAATTTTTCTGTTTGTCCCATAGATGCTCTGCTAGTGGTGGCAGGTGGAGGCTCCTCCATGCGCGTCCCAGTCACAACCAAGACCCTTTTCTCATCCAAGGAAGAATTTTCAGGGGTGTATTTTCCAACTGCTGGTGAACTTGAAGAGATGAGTGGTTTCACAACACATCTTTTTTAACCTGAAGAAAATGAAGAGGAAGGATCATTGGCCTTAAACACCCTAACCTGCTCAGGTGTTTGAGTGACTTCATTTGGACAGACAACCATAGCTTCACCTTCATTCTTCAGCATCTTCTATTTATTAAAGTTTGACTTGTGACACTCTTTATTAGACAAGGAATCATAGTCCTCACTGGAATTAGATTCATCCAAGACAGACTTTGGAGATCCCACTGATATTTGCTTTGCATTTTCTACTGCTATGCCTAAAAACCATGGAGATCCTTGTCGAAAGTAAAATAATATGTATGCCTGCTGCTCAAGAACACATTTCTTATCAACCATTGTTACCCGAAAAAACCCAAATATACAAAACAACATCAACATCCAAATATATTAAAAAAAACTATGTATAAATACACTGGGATTTTTTTAGTTAACTAGGCTTTGCTATTTGCTATTTATGGGTTGAACACAAATTGCATTGTGACAATAAATGAGGAATTCACTAATCCTCTATTTTCTCACCTATCTCAGCCAACTATAGAATGGATAAACGACAAATAAATGTAGACCTCCTCTAATCTTACACAAAACTAAGTGTTCTTGCTGGGATGATAGAGTGACCATTGCCTATGATAACTACCTTTTTAATAAGTTAACTGTAGTTTTACACGAAATCTTGCACAAAACCCAAAAAAAATGGTTTGACTATTTGGATGACTTAAAATTGCATTCACTGTTTACAACAAGTAGCATAGTACCAAATCTTTATTAGTGTATGTTGTCATTGACATGAATAATGAAACATGCCACATCCACTGAGAGAGAGAGAGAGACCTACCAATCATCTATCTTATGCCAGACATCAGGTGAGGTTTGTACAAAGCTGTAGTAATGTCCTGACTACATTTTCCACCCAAAGTGCACAATTACACCATATAATTCATATTTCAAATCTCCCTGCAATTCACAGTCAAAAGCTAGATTAGGAAAACAGAGGTTGCTTCAGACAAAGAAAACACTAGTTTTAAATTACATGCAATGATAATGATAAAGAACCTGATTGTCTTGTTTATCATTAGTAAAAGGATTTAACTCCAAAACTCTAGGATATGTAACTTTTTTGTGTACTTTACTCCCAATGATCCTAGTATTGATGAAACATTTAAGCTGGATTGAAGGAATCTTAGGTGCACTATCAATCGTAAGATTTTTTGAAAAAGAGTTGCCATGCTTGAAATCCTCACATTCATACTTGGCATCACATTCTAAATTTTTTGCTCTCATGAAAGACTCTAATGCCTCGGTTATTGAATTCGAATTCTCTATTTCCAAACTCAAATCAATAAGAGGCTCAAATGTGTCCGAGCAGTGCGAGAAATCAACACACCTTATCTGAAACAATTACAACAGTGTTATTATCATAGTTTAGAAAAACAATGCCAGCTTTGATGCTCTAAAGTCCAGATGCAACACAATGCTCAACTAAGAAGCTACCAAAATAGCATCAACACAAAGCAATGTGACAACCTCTTAATTTATTAAGCGCAGATGAACATTGAAACTACAGGATAAGGTAAGAATTTTAGTTGTAAAAAATATCTATGGTATGTATAAAACCTTGCAAGAAAGAAGAAGCAACTATGAAAAATAGAGTGACTGCAATACAACATACATTTCAGTCAATGCTAATAATGTGATCCCTCTTAAATCAGTGTATAAATAAGGATAAGATTCAAAGTTACACAACATCGTTCAACACTCTTGTATAAGCAAACACATTAAATGTTACCGCTCTTTTGATCTTAGAGGAAATATAAAGTTGAAATCACATTCCTGACTTCTTAGATGGCCTCCAAACAAATTCTTTACAAAAATTTCTCCTGTAAGAAGCAAACATGATTGAGAAGCCTTCGAAGGCAACAAGGTTTTATGCAAAGCTTCTAACAAGCAATGCATATACTTATGTGCATCCTCTTGCTGGTATTTCTGAAATGACGCTGAGGTTGATAAATCTTAAAGGGATAAGTTAAGTTAAAGACAAAAGGAAAAATGAAATACAAATAACTGCAAAACCTAGAAGAAAATTGGAACAAGGAACAAAACAAGACCATATATAACGGAACAACCTAGAACAGACAATGGGTGAAACCGTTGAAATTTTAAAGACTAGCTAGTGCAAAAAAACAAAGAACCATAATAAGGATTCATAAAGAATATAAACATTCAATCATAGATGTTAGTCTTGTAAAATCCTATTTGAAAAAGGATACTACAAAGATTATCAACAAGTTCATCATGCTCAATGACTTGCCCAGAGGATGATAGTGCTATATTTACATGTTTTCGAAGTGCACAAAATGCATAGAATCCTTCATTTACACCTTCATGATGTTGCCACTTGTTAGGAGTCATTTAATCTAAAATAGGCAAAGGCAAAGTAAGAATAATTTAGCACAAAAAATCTACATGCTCAAATAACATAAAAACTTGACCAATGCACCATATGAAGAAAATCTAGTTAGAAGATTATAATTCTAGCCGGAAGGATATGTTAAGTTATGCATCTATGCAAAGCAGCCATGATGCTATTATATAAACAAATATGTACTGAACGACTTCATATGGCTCTGGAATAAAAATATGGCCATGCATACAAGTCATTTGATAAATTATACAGTTAAACCTTTCATACAAAAACAGTAATATAAGTGAAACTTACATGGAGTTGTATGAGGAGTATTATAGAGGTAATTGACCAGGGGTGGATTGTGAGTAAAACACTGCAAAACTTCATTTAGGAAGCAAGTGTTCCCCAAATTTCGAAGTCCTGCGCCCTTTAGTATTTGCAAATAACATCCAAAGATTAGACTCTGAAATCAGAAAAAAAAACATAAAAATAAATTCACCATTTGCTATCACATCTCAAAATTTCAGTTTCCTTTAATGATTAGAAATCCAGAATCAAAATTGGGAGGCCTTACCATATGCTAATAACATAAAATCTCTAAAATCAAACTGGCCCAAACCCAGTGAAACATAATAAAAGCTTGCAATTCTTGCACACGTTATCAAAAAAATACTCATGGTATGGATTTAAGACAAACCATGAGCCCAAATAAGGGCCCAAGCCTGTCACAAGGTCTCAATTGCAGGAAGAATCAACAAGCTTCCATGAAATAAAATCAAGCATGTTATAGTTAAGTGATTGAAAATAAACATGTTTAGTGCTTAGACTCAAATTCAAAGTCCTTGAAGCAGTGTTGCCTTATTAAAACAGAGCAGCATTAACTACTGCATCCAAACAAGTAAACATCTTACAAATGTGGCATATCTCAACAGGCAAGCCTAGGTACCCATACAAGTTCTAGGAAATATTGTCCGAATAGATAGTCCAAGCATGGCATCAAACCCAGATCCAAAGCCCACTTTGCCAATAAAGAGCCAATTACTAGACCAACAACAAACCAATAAAATATTATAAAATGAAAAATGGACAAATACATAAAAAGTTTATGAAATAGAAAATTAACCACACAGTTTCCAAATTTTCAGCCCTACCAAAGAGGATATAGTTTCTATGAAATCCAAATTGAAAAATTCAAGCCTTGCCATATAACTATGGCCTACTTATTTGAAAACCATATCACTAAACTACTTGTTATCGAAAGCAACCCAAATTTTATAAAACAAACATTACACACAATTTGCAAACAATGATATGATATATATCAATAGTTGATACTAGGTGCTTCCCCACAATGGGTGGTACATCTTAGCAAGTAGGCTCCCATAGATAGAAGCCAACCGACACTGTCTAACCTAACATTTGGCATGGGAAAAAAGACAACTGGCATAGACAAGATGCCAAGATTTTAACAAGGACACAACCTTTCGAGCCCATAAATGATGGAAATGAAGGCAATAAAGATGGAGGAAACCATCGACGAAGGTGGGGGGCGTTGTTTAACCCAATTTTTATAATGAAACTAACCCCCCATCAACATTCATAATGGTTCAGCTTTACATGGGTTGTTGGTGCTTGATTTGGGTATGAATTCAGCAGTTGCCAAGGTATGCAAAGATGAAGCATTGCTTGTTGCTTGTTTCTTGTTGCAAAGATGAAGCATTAACCTCCCCATTTCAAAAGTGCTTGTTTCTTTTCCTGTTGTTTGGTCTGGCAAGTGGCAAAATAACCGTAATAAATCTACAGTTTTGGCCATAGTGGGGGCTTGGCTTGGGGGTTTTCCTTTCTTTGTTCCCCTGCATTGGCTGCAAGTTTGATTCTTCATTTTCGGTGTACAGAAAATGTGAAGGGAAAGCAGCCTCAACAAGGACAGGAGGAACAAGGAAACACTCACATGCCACAAATTATTCAAGAAACAAAGGCAACCAAATCCATTTCTAGCAAATTTATCTCAGCCCCAACTCAACACTTAATTGGTAGCATGAAGACTTAGGTAAAGCACAAGTAGTCTGTGACCGATCTATACATGATTCAAGTCAAAACAAGGCAATTGGTGGAAGATGCAAAGTTGTAAACACATTGAAGACCCGAGACACCAAATTTACGAAGATAATCACTCTCAACCGGCAGATGAAGATCTGCTAGGCAAAGGTTGAATGGACAATAATGATGAAAAAGGAAATTCTTCTTCAGCTTGATAAAACCCAATAACTTAAAAGGATGAAAGCCACACTCCAACTGATAGTCAAAGCTCAACCTGCTAGCCAAAGCTACAACAGATATGGTTTGCAAGCAATCAGAAAAACAGGGACCAAATGCCACTTCAAACTTGAAAAACATGGAATTGACAGCAATAATATTTGGGACATGGCGACACGACCCTCCTAAAGATCCAATCTAACCCTCAAAGCATAATGATGATGAGCCACCACGTTTTGCATGGCATGGTGGCATCATGCACATAAGCTGGCAGGTCATTTGCCTTTATTGCCTTGGTTACAACTTCTTAATTATGGTCATTATGGTCTGGCTCTACCTTCAGGGCCTTAAATTTTGGACATCGTAGTATTAAGTATTAACTGTCTTATGCCAGTAGGCCAATTTTGCATGTCACAGATAAGTTTTGAGGGCCTAGTTTAGAGGGTTTGTTCAACATTTCATGTCATAGACCCTCTAAACTAGGCCAATTTTGCATGTCACAGATAAGTAGCAATTCCACAACCGAATATGTTTAGAATAATCTAAAGACTAATACATATAACATGAAAAATATCATAAATTAAACACAAGCCTGATACAAGCAGAATCGGCAAAATGTAGATCCTCAGGTCTGTGACATATTTAAGCCTGATATATAAAAGGTAGCACCGTTGAATATCCAAGAAATAATATCATATATTAAACAGAAACAACCTAAGCAATCTTCAACTTTATCCATTATGACTAATACAACAATATCATATCATATCATTTCAGTGCTATTAAACCTGTTACTTGGTAGGAATCAAGGATGAAATGCCAGAAAATAAAAATAGCCACCATTATTAAAATCCTAATAAAGCTATTAAAATCGAGAAAAAAAGGTGAACACTAACTTTATTTGAGCATTAACCCTTGTGATATCGCATGAGTAATACCTAGAATGAAGTTAGCTGAAACAAAAACTGCTAATGTGCAACATGAAAAAGGAAGACAAGGCATCTGTTACGTAGGCTTATGTCAACAACTTTTGATGGCACCACTGCAAGCGTCAGAAGAGCCAGCTTCCACACCGTGATGAATCCCACAGATAGCGATTTACCACAAGAAAAAATGCAAAAAAAAGTACCAATAAATAACACAGATCGAAGCTGTAACGCATAAATGAAAATGAAACCAAGCACATTGAACTATTGTTTTGAAAGACCTTAAAACTCTACCCTTCTTAGGCAAGGATTCATTCATAGGGGCTGGCTTCTCACATCTTTGGCAGACCGTTCTTTTAAGTTTTCGGCTTCTACACTTTTCTCCTCCTTGATTGCAACCTCGATAACCTTCACATCCTCAGTAGGAGGTATTTCTTCTGGCTTCTCAACATTTTCAGCAATCTCAGGCTCGAGTTTAGGCGGTGGGGTCTTGTTGGCGCTCTTAGGAGTCTTGTTCGGCGTTTCGCCGTGGCCTTTTTGGGAGTTGTCGTTCCCGCAACATTTTTCACTGTTCGGGGCGGCGTGTCTGCTATGCAACTGCCGAAACCCTTCAAAAATGGAATAAATGAGATAAAATCCAAAGATGGAAGATATCAAAGAAAATATTCATGGAAATAATCGTGGACTTGCGCCTCCTACTTCTCTTATCGTGTTGGAACAAGCTCTGAAAATGGCAATGGAAAAATAAATATGAGCTTCTAGGAAAAACCCTCGACGCCTTGCCCTGTATACTATTAGCCTTAGGGTTTCGTATCGACCTTCGTCGGGAGAGGTGCCTATGAACAATGCTCAGCCCTGCAAACAGGTGGAAAACACGTAAAAAAACACTGAAACCAGCGGATCATGAAGGTCCAAAACATCTGGAAGGCCCGAGTTTTATACAAGCCAATTTCAAAACACGCGGAGGACCAGTGGATCACGAAGGAGACATGCGGAGAACCAGCGGATTGCGAATAGGACATGCGGAGGAGCACGGTTGGTTGAATAGACGACGAAATGAACAGTGCTTTTTCGAAGAACTTCGGAGAAAAACACCTTACGGCGTAATAAAATATTTAATTACTCAAATATAAATTGTAAAGAACGATACGCGACTTTAAAAGAATCATATTTTGTCTTTTTTTTTTCAAAAAGAAAAAGATTTGTTCCTTGATATTCCATAAGAATTAAAGGTAATTTATAGAAAACCTTGATACAAGTATTAACGAGCAGTTGTAAGAAGATGACTCTGAGTCAGCATGAGAAAGACCTTTTAACAACCATTACAAGTAGGATGAGAAGAATCCACCAGTCCAAGATCACTCCAATCTCAATCAAGAAAGACCCACAAGACTAATCCAAAGGGAGCACATAAAGAACCCTAAAATATTATCCAAGGAAGCACAAGGGGAGAGACATAGCCTCAACCCCTAGGAGTCCAAAGGAACAACACATCCAAGATACCAAGGACACTAGGTGGAAAAGAGAAAGTCAATACTCGATCTAAACCAAAAGTTAAGATGAGTAAGCCACACAAAATAGAAAAAGCTCCTTAAACTAGTTGAATGGAACCTCCCCCAATAAAATATCCTTCTAAAAATTCCGAGAAAGAGAGAAGGCCTGATGCCAAAGATAGTGCTTCCTTCGATAAGCAATCAACACTCGAATTGTGCCCCTGATAGACATGTTGGAAGTCTAAGGAAAGGAAGGAGTCTTTAATCTTAGAGATTCGGTCACACCAATGATCCAGATCCAGTGCCGAAAGCTTAGCCTCAGAATTAGCCCAGTTGATGATGACTAATGAGTCTCCAAAAACATGAAGGGAAGGAAGACCAATAGTTGCCGCAAAAACCAACAGATCCTAAAGGGCTAGCAATTCATCCCTTATATTTGCGCTAGCCCCACAACCCATATTAATATGGAAGAAATGGGAGTGAATGATAAAAAGAGTGAATCTTGCACCTCCAATATTTGATGCAGCAACCCCATCAAAGGGTAGTTGATGATGGAAGCAGTATTGATATCTTTAAGATATTGGTACACTTTGTCTATAAACTAATGACTATTACATTAAGGTGTGTTTTACCGTTTTCTCCCTTTACTCTTTGAGAAGACTCCTAACAAGGTAAGTCATTGTACCTCCTCCAATGTTTTCTCCCCTATTGCAATTACAACACAATGCATAGGATTTTAATATCATGAAGTCTTAGTATAAATATGTTTTTCATCAAGCAAGGGAGGGTTCAAGAATATTATGGCATTGATTGTTATCCTTGATATAGTTAGGCAAATTAAATAAATGGGTATATAAAGGATAGAGGCATGCATTCATCATTGTTCACCCCCCTTTACTTATAGAGTCTTGATGTTCTCTTGACAATCTTCATTTTTTTTTGAACTAGTAACCTAGTTAATTGCCAACGTTGCCTATCCTATATTCATAGTTGCATATTGTTGTTGTTGTTATGTGTCTATCCAAGAGATCAATGAGGTCTGATGATATGTATTAAGGAATTTGTTGTACTCTACAACATTGTGACTAGGGAGGTAATGAAAACCTAGAAAATAGAGGCCAAAATTGAAATCCCAAATGTAGGAAGCAAATAATCCTTGAGACAAATTCATGTAAGATTTTGCACAGGCTAATCTAGATTACATATTAGACTTCACTAAGAATTTCCTACAGTCACAAAGAATAGAGAAGAAATTAAGAAGATATATTAAGCAAAACACAAGAGAAAATATGTTCAAGTGGATTAATTTCCATTACATTAATGAATAATGATATTTGTACAATATCAATCCTTTCTTAAGGGAGAAAATCAAATACCAAAAAGTCAATTCAGAAAATCACATGTGGCAGGCTTATATTAAACCAAAATCCCCATATATGGAAAGTAATCAACCCAACACCTAGCAACAAGGTCATAAATTGGATAAGTGGGATTAGGATTCAATATGAGTGACCATAAAACAAGTTGTGAGTGGCTTTTCAGGAGAAAAAGGAGGAAGGGGTTTAGGCAACAACTAACAAAGTTTCCAAAGACATCCTAGTGCACCTAGCACTTCCTAATCCAGGAGAGAAGCTCATAAAATCAGCCTTAACTCATAAAAGTAGGATAAAAGCAGGAAGGGCACTTTGTACTTAAAAAACGCAGAGTAAAAGCAGAAAGAGGGCACAATATTGGATACTGTGGCCAAAATATGTTTTAGGAAGCCAAAATATGTTGGAACAACATGGATCTAACACTAGGAACCTAATGAAGGTGTTTTAACCTATTCCTAGATGGGATTTTATTCCAATAAGCCAATGTTGAATTAGGTAAGCAAGTGTCTAGGTTCATAGTTTCAAATCTACACATGAAGTAACAGGGATTGTAAGTTCTAATTTTGGCCAACTATAACATATTACTCAAGGTGACTAGCCTCATCAACTTTCTATTATAAAACCTACTCCTAGAACCCCCTGCGCTGGAGGAGGATATTCTTAATGACTCTTAAGATGAGCTCCACCCTACAATGAATCGATCCTAATTTTGTGTTTATAATTTTAATTTTCTTTGATATCTAAGTGTTTTCAAGTGTTTATATATATTATCATAGTATATTGAACTCTACAAGTCACGTTTTGGATTAGGAAACCTTGGTCTTTTTGGAATCCATAGGGGGTATGTCAAATTTAAATTCGTTTTTGAAATATATAAAAGCTAATCATCATATTCTAACGAGCATAAGTATAACCACAACAATTGAAGTTAAAAATTATCCAATATTTAAAACAAATAACACAAATTATTTTTGAATCATTAAAAATATCTCGATCACCCACCAAATATAAATGAGAAAAGACAATAGAAATGTGAAAAAATCAGAACCCTTAAAACTTTTCAAAAGTAGGTGGGGAGGCCTTAAGGATCCCTGAATGATGTAATCTTCGTTCAAATTTGTTGTTAAATTCACAAAAATTATAAATTTTGATTACACAATTGTAGTTGGACAAATTTTGATTAATCCTAGTGCACATGGATTAATGTATGAATCAAATGCTATCATTTTTCATCAAAACAATAATTTTTTTATGTAGGATTTCTATTTGAAATTGTCAATTTAGCTTCCCATTATTTTAACCAAATAAAAAATTCAAAACGTTGGACTATTATATTATGCTTTTTTTTAATGGTAGATAAAATCCACATAACTTGGGCATTGTCTAATCATTCAATAAAGTGCCACATCTTCATCGGAATACGGTGAGTTACAAATCCGCTATTAAATTTAAACTACCATACCCCAAAAGAGGGAAATGAAACACCGAATAAAACTTTTATATGTTTCAAAAATGAGAGACAACTGTGTGTAGATAATATAAGTTTATGTGATGAAAGCAAGTCCAGGAAAAAAAGTGAAAATAAGTTACATCAAACTTCTAAATCGCTAATAAGTGAAAATAAGTTTCCCCCAAAAGGCTTTTGTACATAAAGTTTTTAAACTTGAAAACATTTGGTGAATAAGTCAATGCTTTCGCCTCGATCCTTTGAATGCCAATGGAATCTTACAAAGAAAAAAAATCCAAACATCTAAGGGGCGTAGTTATAGGAATTTTCCAAGTTTTACGTAGCTTTAGAGTACCTCGAAACCCATGGACGTGGAGGAACTATACCTTTGAAAATGAGACCTGACCTCGATGTGAAGAGACTATACCTTTGAAATTGAAACTTGAACTATGTGAGACATCAAAATTTCTGCACATCATAATTTGCACAAGCAACACCATTTTTCCTGTCGACCATTCTCGTGGGTCCTCTTATAATCTCATGTATTTAAGATCATTGAATGGGAAAAATAAGGTGGACAGGTGAAGAGAATATTTTGTTTCAAGTTTTTAATATCCCAAGTCAATTTCCGTATTGAATATCGATAGTATATAGTCAGGATGTCCATTAGTAGCTTGTTTCTTAATTTTCATGACGTAATGGATGCAGAAGCCAACCCCCTTCCACACACATATTGTAGCTCAGGGGGCACAAGTTTTGATAGATGTAACGATTCCATTGAAATTATTTTTACCTTTTCTCTTCACTACACGTAAAGGCAAAGCCATGGTGCCCAGGCAAAGCCATGGTGCCCTTCCCTCCTTGCAGATCCCAAAACCATCATGATGGAATGTGGAGGCCCTTTGAGTCGTAAGCTTTGATAAATGAAACTAAAAATTACAATCCAATGAACACAAAGTCATTTCTTATTGTTACATTTCTTTGCAAAATAACTAATATAAATATGACTGCTCACTAGACTCCCATCAACCTTTCTTCAAGCTTCAGATTCGCATAAGTTTTTCTTTCTTTTTCAAGTTCTACAACTTCGGTTATCTCCATTAGTAGAGCTCATTGCCAGATAATTTTTTTTTTTAAAAGCATGGCGGTGGCTTGGCTTGTTAATTTTTTAAATCCCAACAAACCTTCAAATCACCCACGTGTTTTCCAATGCAATGTCTTTCTGGCTCACGGAGCTTGGGTTTTCAGATGTACAAACCGAGTGTCTGATGGACCTTGTTTCAGATGATATGCATGACCGCCAAGTGTCCCATGGAAACTGTGGAAGTAGATGGTTGGAACGATACAAATATGTATGACAAACTATGAAAGCTGGCTAAGAGATGTTGCTGAGAGCTCTTCGCCCATCGAATTTGGCGTTGGATAGAAATCATCATTATTGATGATTTATTGCAACAATCTTCTATAAGTATTGATGATTGAATACAGAATTACCGTCTGGGGAAATATAATGGTGCTTTTTGATCATCATGAAGATGATGCATTTGTCGGTATTCAAATGAGGAGGTTGCAACTTGTTGATACTGAAGCTTCTCTCGTGGAAAACAATATAATGGCGATGAAGTCCCTGAATCTCATATGGATTTGCTTGAACAAACATCCCAACTCTTCTCTACCTTCCTGGATTCTAATGAAGAATTTAATGCTTCTATAGGAATCAGGGAGTGTAGTAGAAATATTCTAGCAAGATGAATCATAGGTAAATAGAAATTTGTTGTGTTAAAATTTGTATGAGTATTAAAATATCCATATGTAAATATCTAGCTTATGGTACATGTAAACATTTTGTAGGCATCTTGGAATTAATACACAAATAAAGTTCCCATCTAATGGTTGTCAAACCCGAACCAAAATAGGATGAAAAAGCCTGGGTATTTTCATACGAGGATCTGCAGAGTATGCATTACCTACACACATCAATTTGTGAATCGGTGAGACTTTATCAACCGGTCCTCTTGGACTCCAAGAATGCTCTCCACAACGATGTTCTCCTTGACAGGACTATCGTGCGCAAAGGAACTCGAGTGACTTACCACCCATACGCCACGGGTCGTAGGGACACCATCTGGGTACCAATTTCCTTCAAATTCACAGTCTTCCAAGGCAATGCGTGGGTCTGTCAGATATGGCATTTATTCAGATGAAATATGTTGCGGAAACTGTGGTTTATATGTTCAGATTGAAGCGCCTGGTTTAATATTCGGCTATTCTATCTCAACACCATTCATATCTTTTTCCAGTGGAGCCTTCTTGCTTTATCTTTTGTCATTAACATTTTCCTTTTACATCACCTTTAGCATACAAATGTTTCTTGTTTGGATTGATCAAGCTCCAATAAGAGACCTATGACAATGGATTAACAAACTTAATTGACTCACCAATATCACCATAAACTTGACAAACTTTGACAATGTCATTACTTGACTCACTTAGCTTGGCCTTCAAACTTCACTTTAACTTGAACTTCAACATTAATGACTTGACTCCAACAATTTATCACAACAATCTCTCAACTTTTAACTTGACTTTAACACTCTCAACACCACACTTATTTAACATTTCTTCCACCGGAAGATAGCTGACGACCCATAGACTTCCACATTGCACATTCATTCCAAACACTAGCACTTTAAGCCAACAATTACAAAATGGACACAAACATTTCTTACCACACACAGATTGAGGATGCAAACATTTTCCACCATAAATACTGAATAATGTCTGGCAATTGAATTTTTTGTTTGTTGGAGGTTTCAAATGGATGCTTTTGTAGTATCTTGTTGATGAAATTTGTTCTTTTCCTATTGCAGATGGCCGCAGCGACGAGATGTTTTACATAGATGTATCTTTGCAAACTCGTATCTCTCTCCCAAACCAGCAGCCATTGAAAATCCAGAAGGAGATCTCCCAGTTAAGATCGAACCCGCAACCCAGCAGTGTAAATGTTGTTCTCTTATCCATGGTAAAGAACCACCCATTCACTACATGAAATGAATACAGATGCAAGTTAAGTCTCATGATTGTTGAAACTAATTTGCATGTTAATTGTACTCTGCTTTATCAGGTGTAGGTGTAGAAAAAGGTAGTAACACTTACACAGGAATGGCAGCGAAATTCTGTGCTGCGATCGTTCACACTTCGGACAGACATATGTTATATGAGCGGGGATGTGCAAACTCTTTCTCCATCTGCCTCTGTTTTCCTGTATTCCCTTTATAATAAAACTACCAGAGAGGAGGAAATTTCAGCAGGTAGATATGAGTTTGGATGAGGAGCACTAGATGCAGCCATAAGTAAAGAACCCACCAAGCACAACTACGCCACCACCACCATCAGTCCTACCCTGATAGCCATTGTTGTAATTCTAGGCAGCGCTTCATTGGTGGTAAGTTACTACAAGATTTTTTCCAAGTATTGCAAAGCTTCTGGATGGAGACCTTTTTTCAGGAGGAGACGTAGGAGTTTGGACTCTGAAGAGAATATACAAGTCGATGCTTATTCACTGGAAGGATTCTAAGACCCAAATGACTGGCAGATAATTACTCAATCATATGGCCTGGATGAAGTTGTGATCATATCCATTTTTCTGTGCAGATTCACTAAAGCGGAGAAGCTCATAGATGGCAAGGAGATCCAAAAATGGGCTTACATTTGCCAGAAGCCGAGATACGTGCACCATGATCCTTCCAGGGCGCTTGGCTACCTACAGATAATCAAGAAACAGTTCTGTCGGAAGCATGGCGAGAAGAAATGTAAGTGCGACAAGTGCTCCAAGCGGTATGCGGTTCAGTCATACTGGAAAGCCCATTCCAAGACCTATGGCAAGAATATAATCCACTTTGATGCGAGATAGACAACATGTCGTCACGTCACGGGTACGTTAAAGACGTCACAGGTACGTTAAGAGTCTGTGGACACGGGGAGGCTTTAAACAGGCTCGTGCCAGACGACGAGTGGACGACGAAAGGAGTGAGCTAGCTATGGAGCAATCCTTCCTCCATCGGACGGAGGAGGAGCAAAGTCAACGTTAACTATGCTCCTCCTCCGTCCGATGAGGAAGGATTTCTCCATAGCTAGCTTCCGTCCGATGAGGAAGGATTTCTCCATAGCTAGCTTGCTCCAAGTGAGCTAGCTATGGAGCAATCCTCCCTCCATCGGACGGAGGAGGAGCAAAGTCAACGTTAACTATGCTCCTCCTCCGTCCGATGAGGGAGGATTGCTCCATAGCTAGCTTACTCCGACGACGAAATTCGCTGAACTAACAACCCCTTAAGAATTGAAGCTTCTATGTAAGGAGTTGGATTTTGATTTATTTTAAAAGTTGGCGGACAAGATTTAGTACGAAAGTTTAGTGTTTTGTTATTAGGAGTGTTAGTTGAAGGCATACTTGTTGAATTTTTGTTGACCCTTGTGATCATATTCTACATTTTTTTTGTTGTCAATTAAGGAGGCCCTTTCAATCTAGTTCATAGGCATGCAAGTTTTGAAGGCCATGTATGAGACATTGTTAATTAATACTTGTATTGTTATTCACCCCTAAGATTTGTCTATGTCATTGTTGAAGCCTTATCCACATTATGCATATGTTGTTGTTGAATCTCAATTATTTGTATTGTGAGTATATATGACCTTTTTCCATCTACTTGAAACTCATTTTCTTAGTATTATATGTAGCTTATGTTGTCATAACTTGTTTACCTTTCATTATTTTTTGTGTAGATACTAAGGTACATGAAACCCATGGAAAACCAATAATGGTCCATGAGATTGTAAAGAATGCATTGAAGGTGCAAAAATAACCAAACAAAATAAAATATACAAAGCTAGGTATAGAACTAGATATTGAAAGTTTTCTTTGGCTTGCTAGAGGAACTATGACTGATATCATGTGTAGATTCACCAAATTGAGAAAGTAAAGCCATATTTCAAAATAACCCTCTCTATAATCTAGATGTGTAGATATTGATATAAAAAAAAATTGGTGGATAATATCATGTCCATTGATCCTTTAATCTTCCATTCGCTATAATTACATTTTTCAAGTTGAACTCTAAAATCCATAACACCAAGGATTAACAAATTAAGGATATATTATTTGTGAAGTTGGTGACATGCTCAGTAACGTCATGATAATTGTATATGCCTTTTATCTACCTTAAAGAAGCATACATTTTATCTGGTAATTTTGTAAGGATGACTCCATTTCCCTTGGCCTCAATGGGAAAATGCGTAAAGTGAATCATTGTTGTGAGAGTGAATCACACCAAGAAGCATTGGACTAAGTTCCATATAGGCATTCACAAAGGGTTTTACAATAGATCCTATCTCCATCAAAATAGAATTTGGTAATAAAATAATAGGTGATGGAGGATGATTTATACTTGTTGGAATTTAACAATGATCTATGTGAAGGTGAGAGTTTGTGTGCCTAGGTGGGTTAAGGCATGATCTTAGGGATAGTGATATTAAATGCTTAGAAAAGAAGACTTTTGTCTTCAACCTTAGTGAATAAAGCTAAAGTGGCCAAGTATAGTGTTTTGTTAGGAATTGAAAATATTGACAATATTTTTGTTGGTGAAAGGACGTTGGCTTGTATTGTCAAAGGAAGATCAATAGTGGATTAGTTTGGGATTTTGGTTAATGAGTTTAGTGTTTTTGGGAGTGTTCATGTTGTTCATGATCTAAATTATTGTTTTCCAATGTTATATAATGAAATGTTTTGTTGGAAGGAGGGCTTGTGCATGCACAAGAGAAGTGGTCAAATGAATGACCCTAATGGTTATTGCATGGAGTGAATTGTTGGGAAGTTGTTTTCATAGGTAGAGAAATGAATATTTGAACCATGTGTTGTGAGAAGGGTTTTTCAAGTGAGGAAAAAAATGGATTTACAAATAAAAAAGGTTAAAATTCAAAGGAAGGTAGTACAATGAAGGAAACCATGAGTGAGAATGGTGTTGGGTGAATATAATAGGTGGAGTAGGCCCTAGAGTTTTCTAGGAAGGCCTTGACTAAATGTTCCATGGAGATTAAATTAGGGAGAAAACTATCAATGATTGGATTTAGCTATTCAGAGCTCTACTGATTAATCATGGGCTTGTCTTTCATATTCTCACAAAAGGATGCATAGGGTTTATCTTTAACTCCAAGGAAGATATTAAGATGATTTTGAGGATAGAAGGTCAAGGGGGTTGGCATACTTGTTGTTGAAATCTTGGTATGCATGGATTAATCCATAAAGGGAGTTGGAAAAGTGTATTCTAATGTGGGTCAAATTCCTATGTTTTCCCTTGGAGTTATGGTCAAAATTCTTTTTGACACTAATCGGGGATGTGGTCAGGAGAATAATCAATATCGACATATATTCTAAAACTAGTGTATATAAAACCATGGATAAAATTCTTGTTGAGGTTGATATCTGTAACGTCCCCAACCCTCTGACTGGCGAAGAGGGCGCTACCGATGCTGCTATCTACCCGGGAAACTAGCCCCATGAACATAAAATGAAATGCATTGAAGTAATAACCTTCACAGATGCATACATGTTTAACACGCAATGGAAGCAAATCCATTCCATTGATTCACATGTTCATTGTAATTCATTATCAAATGTAAATCCATAGATTTAAACACAAGAATACTTATCTTATGAAGAAACTCATCCCACAACCAGCTATACCGCTACAACGTTCCACCCAACCATAGGTTAGTGTGCTCATCAATCTCTCAGCAACACCGCCACCCCTGAGCTAGGCATGATTCCACAAGGAGTAAGGGGAAACTCACAGCCTCACACATAGCCAAGGATACACAACTCATCCACCCCTGAGCCAGAAATGCTAGTTGCTAAGCTAGTGGGCTCACTGAAGAGATAAGGACACCTGCACTAGAGCTAGCTTGACTTCTAAGACATCCACACAAACCCAACACAAGGAATCATCCCCTTCTCTGCTGCATAGTCCCTCAGGCCATGACTTCCCTTCCAGTGCTATTCAAGGGCTGTAGAGAAGAAAGTCAACCCTCTAGCTCTGTCGGTGAGGCTCCTACACATACTAGGTTTATCAAGCACACTTAAGCTCCATTTCCACTCTTAAAGAATCCAAATACCAACCATTATGCACGCACAACAAAACAACAGCTCTGGGATTGAAAGGAAAACACCACAAAATAAAACCAGAATGACAATTGGGTAATACACAGCCTAGACTGAGCAATTCGACTCTAAATTCATTTATGGCCCTATCGTGGCCAAAATGACTCAACAACAAACTCACAACAACCCAAATTCATGGGGAAACCAACAAGGATTTCTTAGCTACGTGAGGAAAGGAATGCAACCTGTGTGAAGGTGGATTCACATACCCAGACCCACAACGTGAAGAGAAACTACACACAACAAAATCCAAAAATGAAATTCACACACATGAAACTTCCATTCGTTTGAGAGAGAGAGCCCAATGTGGATGTCTGATGATGAGGGAAAACGTCCAGAAGCCCAAAATCGTGAATGAGAACACACAATAGAAAATTTGTGAAGGTAAAAACAACTCCCCAACTCTATGCATGAGGAAATGGAAGAATGGGGTCATGGTCTCTTCTCCTCCTGCCCACGTGAGGATGAACGTGCTCCCTGGTGGAGTGTGCGTGTGGGAAAGGACTGACAGTCCTGCCACCCACCACTTCCCATACACAAAAATTTTCCTAGGGAAATAACTTCCTCCAACTAACTCCAGAAGATTTAATTTGGTAGTTGAGACAAGAATAAGACAAAAAATGCTATTGAATGAGAAAATGGCTAAATGGTGAGTAAGACAAAAGATACGTGACAACTAAATGGGTTTATTAATGGACACTTGGTTGTTCCCCAATGGCCCCAAAGGTTAAATATTCCCCCCCCTTATCCTTAGGAAATCATGCCCCCATCTCTTTTAATGTTGCATAGACATAGTTGGTTGTGGGTATTTTAATTAAAATGCATATTTACATGATGTCAAAAATGATAATGTGTCGGATAACACGATATACCATCGACAACGATTTTAATCGCCAGAACATAAAACGTTAAATCGATGGTGGGGATTTTTCCTTTAGGTCCACACCATGATTAATTACAATATATACATCATATACATTTTTAATGGAAATGGGGTAAAAAATAGGGTGTTACATTCCCCTCCCCCTTCAACACAGTGCTTTAAAAAATTGAACAAAATGCTACACTAGTACCGCCTCAGTGCTCCGCAGAATTGAACAAAAGTGGATGTTCCAATCGCATGGCATCCTCTAGCTCACATGTAGCCTCTTCAGGATGATAGTGCTTCCATTGCACCTTTACCTGCCCTATGGCTCGGTTCTAGAGCATTGTGACCTTCCTATCGAGGATGCGCATTAGCTCGATTTGGAACTCTCCCTTGGGTTCCACCTGGATCACATCCCAATTTATCACATGGTTAGGATCATGTACATATTTCTTAAGCAAAGAAACATGAAAAACATTATGAGCTCTAATGCTAGCAAGCAATGCAAGTCTATATGAAACTAACCCTATTCTTTCAAGCACGTCAAACGACCCACAATATCTAGGTGATAGCTTGGCACAAATTCCAAGCTCCAAGGAACTCTTCTTTTCCCTCACTCTGAGGTAAACGTGATCCCCAACATTGAACTCTTTGTTCACCCTATGCTTATTTGCATAGATTTTTTGTCTGTCCTGGGCTGCTTTCAGATTCTTCCTGATCTTTACAACCTCTTGCTCCATCTCCTTGAGCAATTCTGAACCAAGCACAAACCTGTTCATTGGATTATCCCATGTCACTGGTGTCCTACACCTTCTTCCATACCAAGCTTCATATGGAATCATCCCCAAGGATGCTTGATGTCCATTGTTATAAGCAAATTCTACCAAGTGTAAATAATCTTCCCACTTGGTTGGTTTGTCCATCACATACATGAGAAGCATGTCTTCAAGCACCCGATTAACTCTCTCTGTTTGCCCGTCAGTCTAAGGATGGTAGGCAATGCTGAAGTTCAACTTTGAACCCAAATCTGAAAACAACCCCTTCCAAAAATTGGAAGTGAACTTGACATCTCTGTCAGAGACTATTGTCCTAGGAAATCCATGCAATTTTAAAATATCCTTCATGAAGACCTTTGCAATGCCATCAGTCTTATGCGTAGAATTAACCGGTATAAAATGTGTTTCCTTTGTCAACTTGTCCACCACAACCATGATGGAATCATGTTGTATCCAAGTCATTGGAAATCCTGTAATAAAATCCATGGAAATAACTTCCCATTTCCATTCCGAAAATGGTAAAGGCTGCAACAAACCTACTGGGTGTTGGTGCTCAACCTTCACCTGCTAACATTTCATGCACCTTGAAATATATTAAGCCATGTCCTTTTTCATTCCTAGCCAAAAGTACTGCTTTTTGGTTGTAGAAATTGTCTTATGATATCCTGGGTGACCAGAATATGGAGCTTGATGGATTTCATCCATAACAACTCTTCTCAAATATGCTACATTTGGAATATAAATTCTTCCTTTATAAGTAAGAAGTCAATCTTATTCCAACTTACATCCCTCATATCTCTTTTCAAGACTTTGCTACTGCAATTTGTCTTTTACTTGCTCATACAGTTCATCTCCAGCAGTATGATTAACAACCTGCTACCTCAAATCTGGTTGGAAAATACTAAGAGATGCGACATGCATTTCCTGCACCTTCCTGCTGAGCGCATTAGGTACCTTATTCTCTTTGCCTTTTATGTGCTTGATTTCAAAATCAAACTCACATAAAAACTCTAGCTATCTAGATTTCTTAGCATTTAGAGTAGGCTGATCAAACAAATACTTCAGACCACAATGGCTCAAATCTTCTCCCCATCAAGTAATGCCTCCATATCTTGAGAGCATGTACTATGGCTGCAAGTTCTAGATCATGAGTGGCATAGTTATTCTCATGCTCCTTCAACTTTCTGGACTCGTAACATATCACGTGGTTGTCTTGCATAAGGACTCCTCCAAGCCCTTGTCCGCATGCATCAGTACACACCACAAAATATTCTTCTGGGTCTGCAACTTTCAATATTGGTGCACTGGTGAGAATATTCTTCAATTGCTGGAAGCTTTCTTCACACCTCGATATCCATTCAAACTTTATCCCCTTCTTTTGCAAAGAAGTGATGGCATGTGCAACTTTGGAGAATCCTTCAATGAATCTCCTGTAGTATCCTGCAAGTCCCATAAAATACCTTACATCTATCACATTTATTGGGGTAGGCTAATTCATAATGGCTTCAATATTTTCAGGGTCCACATATATACCCTCTTCTGAGATAATGTGACCCAAATACTAAATTCTATCTCTATAAAAGTCACACTCGCTCAACTTTGCATACAGCTGATGCTCCCTGAGCAATTGCAATGCCAACCTCAAATTCTCTTCATGCTCTTCCTCATTCTTAGAATAAATAAGAATGGCATCAAGGAAACTAATAACAAACATGTCCAAATACCTGCCGAAGACACTATTCATAATGCACATAAATGTAGCTGGTGCATTTGTGAGACCAAATGGTACCACTATAAACTCATAATGTCCATACCTTGTTCTAAAGGTTGTCTTATGAATGTCTTCATCCTTGATTCACACTTGATGGTAACCAGACCTCAAGTCAAGCTTGGAAAATACCTTTTCTTCTCTCATTTGATCAAAGAGGTCATCAATCCTAGGCAAAGGATATTTTTTCTTCACCGTGACTTTGTTCAGCTGTCTGTAATCAATACACAACCTGAGTGTACCATCTTTCTTCTTTACAAACAGAACTGGTGCTACCCAAGGAGACACACTGGGTCTGATATACTTCTTCTCCAACAACTCTTGCAGCTGCATCTTCAGGTCTAGCATTTCTGGTGTGCTCATCCTGTAGGGTGTCTTGGACATTGGTGCTACTCCTGGAACGATTTCAATTGTGAAATCAATGTCCCTCTTTGGAGGAGTACCTGGAATCTCATCAAGAAACACATCCCTGAATTCCTGCAACACATGAAAGTCCTCCAATCTAGGAGTTTCAATCTCTGTTGCCTTTAAAATATGAGCTGCATACAATTGGCAACCTTTCCTATAGAATTTCTTCAACTACATTGCTGAAATATGCCTCACAGAAATCACCTTTGGAATGCCTTTCACAATCCTTGAGTTGTCTTCTTCATCTAAGCACTCAAAAGCCTTATTATAACAGTCAAGATTTACCCTGTGAGCTTCTAACCAATCCATTCCAATGAGAACATCGTAGGAACCAAGTGGTAGAACATTCAGATCTACACAAGTGACCAATCCATTCATAACCAATGGACATTTCTATACCACTTCACTAACCTTTCTTTTAGTTCCAATGGCTAGCTCAACTAAACAAGATTTTCTATGATTTATTTTCTTAAAAGCACAAATCTCCACTACTCTAGGAGTAATGTAACTGTGAGTAGAACCAGGGTCAGTCAAAATAGAAACAGATTGCTCAAAAATCTTACTTGCAATTTCAACTACAGTTGACTGGTGATCTGCTTGGCGGTCCTCTAGTGCTGCATAAATCCTAGGGACGACCCTTGCTACTTGACCCACTGTTTTTGCTTCTTGAATGTTGTAAGCTGGGCTTGCACTCTCATTCTCAAGTGGAGAATTCCTATGTATGTGGGGTCCTCCACATTTCCAACATTGGAGAGGTTCTCTGTTCTACTATGGATCTCTAGTATTTTCTCCCATCGCGTTGGTTGACTGCTTCTTAACTTGTGATGGTTGCTTCTGCTGATTCCTGAAGTTATAAGGTTTGAAACCTTTCTTCCTTTGGTCAGACTTCTCATTCTTTTTGTCCTTCCATGTCTTATGATAATCAGGTTTACCTTTTCTTTTCTCATAGCAATACTTAGACTTCCTTATTGCTTCTTCAAGAGTTCTAGGTTCATAAAACTCAATTCTATCTTTGTAAGACTGAGGCAATCCACTCAGGAAATGTTGGATCTTCACTTTTTCATCTTTGATGCACCTGAAATACCTCAATAGTTCTAGGAACTTGTTTGCATACTCTTCCATGGTCTGCTGTCCCAATCTCAGCTCATGGAATTCTTTAATATTATCATCATAGTACCCGTCAGAGAGGTACTTCTACTTGAAGTATTTCTTGAATTGTTTCCACACAATTCTTCTTTCATTAACCTTCTTTACTTGCCTATGGCATTCCCACCATATGGAGGCTCTTCCAGTCAAATTGAATATAGCTACCCTTTCTTTCATATTTTCATAGTAGTCTTGAACTTGGAAATACTTCCTCATCCCAAGAATCCAAGCCTTGGCTTCTTGACCAGTCTTGACCTCACCATTAAAAGTAGGAGGCCTTGTCTTTTTGAATTCATCTCGTGAATTGTTCTTGTAACATCTCCTCCTCTTATTCATGCAAGATGGAGAGATTGAATCCCCACTAGGTTTTTCAGAATTAGATGACTCACTGGTAGGCCATTCTGGAGTATTCCTTCTGTCCTTGGAAGCCCTCTTGGAGACATGGGACCTTTTATGGGAATCTCCCCTGGAACTACTCCTACTTCTTTCTGGATTAGTTGTCTGATGCCCAGAGTTTATCTGTCCCTGGATGTTTGTCAAACTCTATAGTATAGCTACATTTATCTGATTATCTTCTGGAGCCTTAAGCATCCTTTCATTGTCTTCTCTGCAACTTTGCAACTCCACCCTTAGGCTCCTCATGGTGGCTGCAATATCTGGGGGAGTCTCTTGATTTCTCCTCCCATTGGACTTTGTCTCGTCATTTCCCACTCTGACATTTTCTCCCATATCATCTTCCTCGAACTCATAGGGGTCTTGTGCATCATTCATGTCATCGATTCTCATCTTGGCCCAACCAAGAACGAATCTTTGAAACTGATCTATGCGGAATGTTGCCTTTGAAGGTGACTATAATTTTTCAAAATGTGTTAATAAACACAATTGTTAGCTGCATAACAATCTCATGAATCATACGTTACTTACCTACATTGGAACATCATATATTGACAACTTTGTGTCAAAACACAGAATTTTCTTTTCACCAAGAACGACGGTCTCAAGGGGACAACAGTTTTTTTTTTTGTAAATATTTTATTTTCGCACAATCTAGCGCATAATATGGCTTCCATTTTTATCCTTTTCAGCACCTCTAAATCCCAATGGAATCCTACTTTTCCACTAAAAAGTCCCGCTGAAAACTTAGATTTTCCATCCGATTGAAAAAAATTCAGGTTTCTCACCTGATGTGTCGGATGAACTTCAGACAACTCATCCTATCAAATCCCTTCTGACGAGTCATCTGCTTCATTGGGTCACTATTGACAACTCTTCCGATGTGTCAGGTGAGTCTTCATTTCTCTTGTGATGCTTCGGCAGATCGATCTTCATTTCTCTTCTGATGCCTTATCGGATCGATATTGCTTTCTCTTCTGATGCCCTATTGGATCGATCTTCCCTTCTCTTCTGAAGCGTTATCGGATCGATCTTCCTTTCTCTTCCGACGCTTTATTAGATCGATCTTCCTCTCTCTTACGATACCTTATCGGATCGATATTCCTTTCACTTCCGACGCCTTATCGGATTGACCTTCCTTCTCTTTCAACGCATCGACTCCCTTTCTGGCGAGCCTTGCCGACACCTCGGCTCCGCTTCAACAAACATCTTCCGATGATTTTGACACTTAGAAAAATTTTCAAATTTTTTCTTTCCATTTTCCTTGTCAGCTGGGTTTTGGGTTGTTAGCTGATGTATCAGCTCAACCCAACCAAGACCATCGGTTCCACCCAGCCAAGACCTTCGGCTCCGCCCAGCCGATACCATCGACACAAATTCAAAATTAGAAAAGTTTCAAAAATTTTCTCTCCAATTTGGTTTCTTTGTTGGATAGACTTAGCTAAGTTATCCGATGTATCGGATGGACTTGGCTAAGTCATCCGATATTTTCCATACTTGATTTTTTTTTTAAATTCTCCCTATTAGCCTGTGATCTACAGGGGTTAATTCTACCTCTGTTAGCTAATTTCCTTGGCCCATAGAGGCCCAATATTTCAATCCTGAGGCTCTGATACCACACTGTAACATCCCCAACCCTCCGACCAGTGAAGATGATGCTGCTAATGTTGTTATCTACCCGGGAAACTAGCCCCATGAACATAAAATGAAATGCATTGAAGTAATAACATGCACAGATGCATAAATGTTTAACACACAACGGAAGCAAATCCATTCCATTGATTCACATGTTCATTGTAATTCATTATCAAATGTAAATGCAGATATTTAAACACAAGAATACTTATCTTATGAAGAAACTCATCCCACAACCAGCTATGTCGCTGCAACGTTCCACCCAACCATAGTCCAGTGTGCTCATCAATCTCTTAGCTCGATCTGGGCATGATTCCACAAGGAGTAAGGGGAAACTCACAGGCTTACAAGTAGCCAAGGATACACAACTCAACAAAGCCAACACAGTTGGGTTTATCAGGCTATCAGGAGCTGAAAACGTTGGTTTCTAAGCTAGTGGGCTCACTGAAGAGCTAAGGACACCTGCACCAGAGCTAGCCTGAATTCTAAGACATCCACAGACACCCAATACAAGGAATCATCCCCTTCTTCGCTGCACATTCTCTCAGGCCATGACTTCCCTTCCAGTGCTATTCAGGGGGTGTAGAGAAGAAAGTCATCCCTCTAGCTCTGTCGGTGAGGCTCTTGCAAATACTAGGTTTATCAAGCACACTCAAGTTCCATTTCCACTCCCAAACAGTCCAAATACCAACCACTGTGCACACACAACAAAACAACAACTCTGGGATTGGATGGAAAACACCACAGAAAAAAAAACGGAACGACAATTGGGTAATACACAGTCCAGACTGAGCAATTAAACTCTAGAGTCGTTTATGGCCCTATCATGGAAAAAACGACTCAACAAAAAACTCACAGCAACCCAAATTTGTGGGGAAACCAGTGGTGATTTCTCAGTTGTGTGAGGAAAGGAATGCAACCTGCGTGAAGGTGGATTCACATACCCAGACCCACAACGTGAAGAGAAACTACACACAGAAAAATCCAAAAACGAAATTCACACATAGGAAACTTCCATCCGTTTGAGAGAGAGAGCCCAACGTGGATGTCTTATGATGAGGGAAAACATCCAGGACCCCAAAATCATGAATTAGAACACACAACAGAAAAATCATGAAGGTAAAAACAACTCCCCAACTCTCTGCGTGAGGAAATGGAAGAATGAGGTCATGGTCTCTTCTCCTCCTACCCACGTGAGGATGAACGTGCTCCCTGGTGGAGTGTACGCGTGGGAAAGGACTGATTGTCCTGCCACCCACCACTGCCCATACAAAAACGTTTTCCTAGGGCAATAACTGCCTCCAACTAACTCCAGAGGATTTAATTTGGTAGTTGAGACAAGAATAAGACAAAAAAGTTGTTGAATGAGACAAGGGATAAATGGTGAATAAGACAAAATATAGGTGACAACTAAATGGGTTTATCAATTGACACTTGGATGTTCCCCAATGGTCCCAAAGATTAAATATTCACCCCCCTTATCCTTAGGAAATCACGCCCCCATCTCTTTTTAATGCTGCATAGACATAGCTGGTTGTGGGTATTTTAATTAAAATGCATATTTACATGATGCCAAAAATTATAATGTGCTGGATAACACCATATACCATCGGGGACGATTTTAATCGCCGGAACATAAAATGTTAAATCGATGGTGGGGATTTTTCCTTTAGCTCCACACCATGATTAATTACAATATATACATTAGATACATTTTTAATGCAAACGGGGTCAAAACGGGGGTGTTACAATATCAATCAGGATTTGGATGATAAAATGAAGATTTATGGTCAACAAGAAATGCATATTTAAATATTGGACTACCATTACATCTCTTTTAAATGTGTCAAATACAATGTTTTCATCACATAGTGACATATTGTGCTTTGCCTTTATGAAAGTTGGAGTAAAGGAAAAACTCAAAGTCTAGTGAAGAGTTAGAGTTCAAAGCAAGGGCAATGATTCATAAAATAATTGTAGAAAAGACTCAAGGTATGAAGGACTAAGATATGAGGGTTGAACACTGCGATGTTTGAAAATGGTGAAACTAATGATATGGAGGTTGTGGATAGTGGGATTATAAGAACTCATTGTCAAAGTATCCATATGCAAAGAAAAATTGTTTGAAAACCTGAAAATCCCAATTATGAAATGGACATTCTAGCCTCCAAGGATCGTTGTAAGCTTTATGAATTGTGTGTGATGATTTTCCTCTTACTAAACAAATAGTTTTGAATATTGAAGATAGAGAGGTATGATCATCTATTTCATAAATTGTTAATAACCCCAGGGGTTTTAAAAGGTTTAAGGGATGTCCAACGATTATAATCTTTGGATTATACTTCCTGTACTTTAGGAATGATAAGGAAAATGTTAACCCATTGTGTTATTTAAGGCTTTCCTCATGTAAGGGGTCAAAAGATGGGAAAATGTGTTAGAGAAATATTCAAATATATACCCCTTAAGATCTACATAAGGGGAAAATGGAGAAAATGGAGGATAGGTTATGACCCTCCCATGGAATTATCTCCCACATCAATAGGAAGAAAATAATTTCTCCACAATGCACAAGAAAAAGGATTTGAAGGAGATAGAACATGGAAAACAAAAGCTAATTATAGGAGTAGAGTAACAAACCCATTTTTGTGTGTCTAAATGTTTTGTTTATCCCTAATTATATGATGCTTAGATAATATCCCTAAAAATATTTCCCTTTGTGCATTTCATGGTAGCCCATAAAGTAGATTTTCTCACAGTTTAATAAACTATGGGGTAGGGGTTAAGGTAATATGAGGTTTGGTAAAACCACTAAAAAACTCAAACTTTATGGCTTTATATGCAATAGGAAACTCAAGGGGTCTTCTTACTAGATGGAATAAATCAATTTATTTACTCTAATACTCTATTCATGATTTAGTTATCTAGACATAATTTATGTTCAAGGACTTGGGTCAAAATATCTTGGTCATAAATTGTTATGGTTTCTATGATGACATACAAATGTTTTGGGAATTTTTTTTTTTCATTGGGATGTATTAAGAAGGAGAGGATAGTCATTGTGGGGGACCTAAATTATACTTTGAGTAGATTAGAGGTTTGGGGGGAATCTAGATATACTGGATACATTGTTAGATTTCTTCTTACAGAAAATTGAAGGTGTTTGTCTAATTGATGTGAAACCAATAAAGCTAATGCCATCCTGGAGAAAAACTAGACTATCAAAGATGGGCTATCCTGGAGGATATATCATGGTTGTGGCATCAAAGGTTGGGAGATATTGGAGACAAGGGCCTTCAAGCATTACAAGGAAAAGGTCTGGTTGAAGGTATGTCTACTTACAAACTAGATTTTGATTTCTATGAGAATTTCTTATATGGGAAGCATAATCAAGTGAAATTCCCTTATTGTGCTACAACAGAAAAGGAGATCCCGAAGTTAATACATAATGATGTGTTTCGTCATGTAATTGCTCCATCAATGGGAGAATCTTTATATTATGTGTCATTTGATTTCTCGAGGAATGCATGGTTGTATTTCTTAAAAAGGAAATCTAAGGTTTACAGTAAATTCAAGGAGTTCAAGGCTCTTGTGGAAGACCAAACAGGAAGGAAAATAAAAGTGTCGAGAACTGACAATGGAGGTAAATTATGTGTTAAATAGTTTGACCAGTTCTACAAACAATGTGGTATAGTATGGAAAAATAGAACTATGTATACACCCCAACATAATGGGGTTTCATAAAGGATGAATAACTCGCTGATGCAAAAGGAAAGGAGTATGCTCAATGGTGCAAGGCTAAAACAAGAATTATGGGATCAAGCCGTTGACACTACATGTTATTTGAATAATCGATCACCTTCATCTGTGTTGGTTGACAAGCCTCCTCATCAAAGGTATGGTTTAGTAAGAAGTCTTATATTTTTGTACATCTGAGAGTTTATGGGTGTATTGCTTTTGTGCATGTTGCTAAGGAGAAAATGAGCAAGTTGGAAAACAAAGCAGAGAAATGTATCTTTATTGGATATAAAGATGGAATAAAAGGTTACAAATTGTGGAATCTTGTAACAAGGAAAATAACGTACAATCAAGATGAGGTATTCAAGGAAGTTGAGAAATCTTCCAGGGATGAAGATGAATCAAAAGAAAAAGGACCAAAGATAATGGAGTTTGAAATAAAGAATGAAGGATCTTATTCAAATGAGTTGGTGGAAGAGTCATCTGAATCAAATGATGAGGTGGAAACATAGAATCTAGATTTGAGGAGGTCTGACTATGTAAGGAGGCCAACTGAAAGGTATAGTCCACCTTATTTTCATTATAATTTTGTTCTATCTGATATTAATAATGAACCTAGATATTTTCAAGAGATAGTTGACTCATAAAAGTACAAACTATGGAAGAAGGCCATGGGAGAAGAAATGGAATCCTTGGAGGAAAATGAGGCATGGGATTTGGTCAAATTGCTGCATTGAAGGAAACATGTTGGTATAAAATGGGTGTTCAAAAAGAAATTGAACGTAGGAGGAATAGTCAAGAAATACAAGGATCGACTGGTAGAAAAAGGTTGTTCTCAAGTAGAGGGAAGTGATTTTAGTGAGATATTTTACCCTATTGTAAAATTGACTTCCATTAGATTTCTATTGACTCTTGTTGTGGATTTATAACAAATGGATGTGAAAACAATGTTTCTACATGGGGAGTTGGAAGAAGAAATGTTCATGAAGAAGCCTAAAGGATTTACAGTAAAGGATACGAAGGATTTGGTTTGCAAGTTGGAGAAGTCTCTTTATGGTCTAAATTAGTCTCCAAGAATGTGGTACCAGAAGTTCAACACATACATATTAAGACTAGGATTTGTGAAAATTAAATCTGATCATTATGTCTATTCTAAGCAGGTTGGAAAATATTTGTTTATGTAGTGTTGTATGTCGATGACATGTTGTTGGTTGGAAAAAACATGGAGGCTATCATGGAGGTGAAATCTCATCTATCCTCCAAGTTCGACATGAAGGATATCAGTGCTTCCAATTTCATCTTTGGGATGAGGATCATAAGAATCGTGCAGCAAGGAAACTTTGGTTGAACCATAGAAAATATGTTGAGACAATATTACACAAGTTTAATATGTGGAATGTAAACCAATGAAAGTCCCCATTCCTGTAGGTGTAAGGTTATATGCAGAACAATGTACAAACACTAATGAAGAAGAAGAAGAAGAAGAAGAAGAAGAAGAAGACATGTCTCATGTTCCATATGCTAGTGCAATTGGAAGTTTAATGTACGCCATGCTATGCACTAGACCATACATTTCTCATGCAGTGGGATTTTTGAGCAGGTATATATCAAAACTGATAAAGGAGCATTGGACAACTCTAAAGAGGGTGTTCAAGTATCTGTATGGAACTACATAAAGTGCAATATGTTATCAAATAAGAGTTGGACATGGTAGAGTGTTGAACGTACATGTATTTTCCCATGGTAGTTGGGAAAGATATTCAGATCATAGAAGATCTACAAGTGGGTATGTGTTTAACTTGTTTGGAGGTGCTATCAGTTGGATGAATAAGAAACAAGTTGCAGTGGCACTATACACTACATAAGTTGAATACATGGAAGCCACTCATGCAAGTAAATAGGTTGTATGGTTGCAGAGATTGTGTTCATACATTGGGTTTGAATAGAAAGTTGTGATCTTAGATTGTAGTAGTCATAGTGCAATATTTTGGGCAAATAACCATGCTTATCACTAAAAAACGAAGCATATTGATGTGCAATATCACTTTGTAAGAGACATGGTTGGAAGCAGGAAGGTGTTGTTGTAGAAAGTCAACACTTTGGAGAATGTTGCAGGTTCATTGACAAAATCTGTGAGCATTGAGAAGTTTGCTTGGTGTAGAGAAGTAATAGGCATTCATGCCCTGGATGGATGATGTATTAAAATCATGTTCTCCTTGTGTGTAGAGTAAAAAACAAGTGGGAGAATGTTGGGTGTGTGTTATATTCTCTACTTGAATACCCACCTTTTGGTGGGGGTTTTGGGGTAGAGTCCTGGAAGAATTTTTTTTGGGTTGTTTTCACCCTGTTTTTTCAGCCAATGGTTTTCGACCCATTGTAATATAATTCCAATTTGGGAATTAGGGTTTTAAAGTTTGATTAATGCCTAAATATTGTATTGTAAAAAATTGATTTAATATAATGAAAAAAAAACAAAGAGAGCGATGAAGCTCTATGTTAAGTTGGTTTTCCCCTTTGGGGTTTCAAGGGTAAATGTTTTTGTAGTGTGTGTGAATGCCATTGTTTACATTATGTTTTGCTTAAGAATTGTATGCATGGTTACACTTTAATAGGTTTAAAACTTTCACTTTCTTCCAAAGAATTCAAGCTATGGAGAAACCGCTTGTCTTTAAGGCCTATAGAAGCTAGCTACAAGGACCCTTGGTATGCTTATGGTGATCCATATTGAATCATTTATTGAATTGTATTGAGGCTGACCTCACTTGTTGAGCTTGAAATTGTTTGTCAATCCATCAAAGAGAGAGAACACCCTTGTTGAGCCCGATAGTGAGGATATCCAAAATCACCGGGGTTAGACAGTCTGCTTCCTTCTCCATGTATGTGATTTGTCACCTAGTTGTATTTGGTTGGGTATACCTCCATAAAAGATAAATCACATAGGTAGGTAGAAGGATGGAAAAGAAAATTGTCGGGCTAGAGGGGCGCCTAATTACACTCCTAGTATGATACCACCCTATTATTATTCTTGCAAGGAACCTATTCAAATATCTTCCCAGGTCATATGAGAACGAAGTGTGTTAGTGCTTATCACTTGAATACGCAAATGAATTGAGGAGCAGAGGAGCACAACTTATAAGGGATTTACACAAAGACACATGCAGGATGGGGCATAAAAATAATATAGCTTAATAGAGGTCAAAGGGTTATACACAAATGTTGCAGTGGACCCTCATTAGAGGAAATTTGGGGTCTAAAATGGGCCTTATAAGAAAACGCGCCAACAATCAATTTTGTGAGTTGGAATTCAGGAACCAATAGAATTTCAATAAAATGAGTCAACCATAATGGTTGAATTGACATATTTGTCATAAAAGAAAACTACTTTTATTGTTCGTAGTTTCGAAATATCTCCTTGTGTTTGTACTCAAATCCCGAGTGGGAGAGCTCGTTGTATGTGGAATTTAATTCCGCACCCAGTGAGTACCCACACTGCCTTGAAAAAATGTGATGATGATGTCATCATCACATTTTTTTAGGTATTTCTTATTTTTGGGGTAGCGGAGTCCGTCAAAAGTATGTAGTGTGGGTACTAGTTGGATGCGAAATTAAATTCTGCATCCAACGAGCTCTCCTGCTTAGGATTTGAGTAAAAACACAGGGAGATATGTTGAAAATACTAACAAAAAAGTAGCTTTTTTCATCCTTCCTCCAAAATTAATAACTATTATTTTATTATTTTAACTATTATTTTATTATTTTCCTTAGGAGGCCTGTTTTAGACCTCAAATTTCCTCTAATGTCATATTCCCCTCCTCTTGCCAATGCACACGAGAAAGTTCAAAAGTTTAAACAAACATATGACAACCTGCTCGACAAAATCCAGAAATTGTAAGCAGATTTGTAGAGAATGCAGACACAACATTAGATTGAGTTTGAGAAGAAACTACAAGAAGTTGAACAAACTTTTCAAAGGTTAATGATGGACACATTAAGTTCTTTAAGTTGGTTAAAGGATTGCTCATTCATATCTTTGAAGAGCTCCATGCATAGGTAGGTGGAGCATGGCTACCATTCTTCCCGTATTGAATGTCGTCCAACATGTTTCAAATAAGTCAGTATTGTGTTGTGATTGTGATGGTGTACTTATGACAGTGTAATGACACACATGAAATAATATGTGCATACTATATGAAATGTATACCTTTATGGTAATTCCAAATGGTCATAACAATGTCCCTACAAACATGTTCTATAGATGACGAATCATTGTTTGCTTGGCAAGGAGTTTTATCAGGAATATGTTGGTTGAGTTCTCCAAGGATTCAACATAAGTGTTTTTGTAAATGAACTAGGTAAATTGTGAAGTCTTTACCATTTTCTTGATGGTCCTCATGGTCAACATGCGACATTGCAAGTCTATTGGATCATCAAAATAGTTTAAGGGAAGCTATGGGTTTTCAACTACACTATGATGTTTAATACAATTTGGCCAATTGAAAGGGGTCCCATGATATTTTCTATAAAGAAGCCTCCTATGAAGATTGAATCTAGTTGTGTTGAATCCAGTAGTGAATTTCTATTCTCAATTGTCCATGTTATGAATTCTAGTGTCCTTTCTTTGGAGGAATGGTGGTCATTTTCCCTATCTATGCCATGCAATAAATTCATACTATCAAGTATCTTACTTTTTGTTATAATAAAGCATTTATTTATTCATTGCAAATATTGAGGGGTCCAAAGGATGTATTATCTAATTTATAATAAACTTGTGTATTCCCTGAAAACATATAGGTAGGCTTTAATGGCACTAATTCTTGTGTGCAAAATAGGTAGCATGAACTATGTGAACTAGCAATTCAAATATAGAAAATGGGAAAGGTTTAAAGGAAATGGTTGTTAAACAATAAGAAATTGTAATAAGTTATATTTAGTTGGACTTGGTATTAGTTGAAACAAATAAGCCCCAAAAAATGTCAATTGGAATATGTGTGTTATGTTTGGATGATGGAGCTTTATATTTATTTATAACCTATTTCACTCCACCAAAATTTATGAATGCCAAGCGAGAATTTATACCATAAAATTGGCTTATAATGGATTGATTTAAAAACTAAGAACTAAAGAATTGGATTTACCTAATCAAGCATTGTTTGTTGATAAGAAATTTCCTTTAATCTAAGCATTTAAAGTTTTATCATAGTTGGATAGCTTTACATGTTTTGGCCTTAAAATCATTCCCACTCTCAAATGATCAACATCTATATCATCCACTTCTGGTGTGTGGTTTTGTCGCATTACTCTTGAATATATAGCCTCTTTCAATGGAGAATGTTGGTTTCTTGCTATCAATCTCATGCTTCACAACGTGTGATTAAGAAGTTATTTATTGGAAATTACAAAAAAATAAATTCATGTATAAATTGAAAATCTTATTCTATGATCTATGAGGTTTTTGATAGCAATCTAAATGTAAGTGGTGGATTCATAAATCATTACACTTTGCTTATAAATTGATGGCTATCATTTAGGTATGTTTTATCCCTTTCTCCCTTCACTATTTGAGAAGCTTTTTAACTAGGTAAGTAAGTGACCTCCCTTAACATTTTATCTTACCATTGCAATCACAACATAGTGCATAGGAATTTAATACCATGGTGCCTTTGTATAAAATATGAATTTCACCAAGTAAAGGAGGGTTCAAGAATATTATGACACTAATTGTTATTCTTGATGCAAGTTTGGCAAATTAATGCAAAGGGGTATAGAAAGGAGAGAGGGCATTGTATCCATCATTGTTCACCCCCCTTTACTTATAGAGTGTTGATGTTCTCTTGATACTCTTCACTTTTTTTTCTGAATTAATAACTTAGGTAATTACCAACGTTGGTTATCCTAATTCGTAGTTACATATTGTTGTTGTTGTTATGTGTTTATCTGAGAGATGAATGAGGTCTGACGATATATATTAAGGAATTGGTTGTATTCTAGGGTATTGTGACTAGGGAGGCAATGGAAACCTAGAAAATAGAGACCATAACTTAAATCCCATATGTAGGAATCAAATAAGACTCTAGACAAATTCAATGTTGAATTACGTAAGCAAGTGTCTAGGTTCATAGTTTCAGTTCTACACATGAAGTAATAGGGGTAGTATGTTGCAATTTTGGCTAACTTTGAGACATAGTACTCAAGGTGATTAGCCTTATCAATAACCTACTATTGGAACCCCCTATCATAAACGATATTTCTAGTGACTCAAAGGATGAGCTCTACCCTATGATATAGGTAGAATAAATTGTAAATGTGTTTATAGGATATTTATTTTCTTGATATCTAAATGTTTTAAAGTGTTTATATTTATTATCATGGTATATTAAACTCTACACCTCAAGCTTTGGAGTGGGGACCCTTGTTTTTTTAGAATCTATGAAAGTAAGGAATGTCAAATCTAGATTTGCTTTTGAAATCTATAAAAGTAGATCATCATATTGTAATGAACATCATATGGGTAAGGCCATAACAATTGAAATTAAAAATGATCCATTATTTAAAAACAAATACCAAAAATGATTTTAGAAGCATAAAAAATCTCTTAACCACCCACCAATTATCAATGAGAAAAGACAAAATCATTGTAAAAATAATCAAAATCATTAAACGCTTTTAAATAGGAGTTGGAGAAGCTCCCAACATTTTCACCTTTTTCCAACTTGCCTTACATGGGATCCAATAATGTAACCATTGTTCAGATTAAATCTAATGTTGAATCCACTAAAATTGTAGATTTTGATTACACAATTGTAGTTGATAACCTCTAAAACCCCTACTAGACATGGACTATAAAATGTTTTCATCTCATGCTATCAATTTCATTAAACAATATATTTGTATGTACTATTTCCATTTGAAATTGTCAATTTAACTTCCCATTATTATTTACCAAACAAAAAGTGAAAACATTGGACTTTTAACTTACGCTCTTTTTTAAAATAGTGGATAAAATATCCACATAACTTAGTCATTGTCTAATCATTCACCGATGAGTTACAAATTTACTATTATTAAATCTAGGCAATTCGTTATTCAACTCACATTTTTTATGATCTAGGTTGATTCAAAGAACCTCCAAAATCCTTATATCACATTTATAGATTGACAATGTTGTGCCTTTCACCTAATGGGATTGCAATTTCAATTTTCTTACAAAATATGTTGGATGGATTTCAAAAAACACAGAAATCATGTTGAGAAGTAGGGGCATTTGAGTTAAACTTTAGTACACAACCATAACTTGTGGTTATTGTCATGACTTCTAGTTATTTTTTTCCATTCACATTCATATTTTCCTACACTTTTCTCCACTTTTCTCCACTTTTCATTAAACAATTTAATGTATCATGTATCAAATTATCTTAAATCCCATTGAATTACTTCCTAGACCTGACAATCGTGAAATGGTACCAATCTCTTGAAAAACAATTTAACATCCCATAACTCCTACATTTCAAGTATTGATTACCATGGGAGTAAATAAAAAGGATAGTGATAGCATCAACTCCTTTGGTTGAGGAAAAGGGAAATAACCAATGGGAATTAGTAGAATCACTTGATACAAACCTTCCTTGACATGGCCTACTACCACATGTAGTTTGCTATAAACAATTTCCTTAGAAATGTGACATGTGGGCCCTTCCTCTAGAATGCTGAGGTATATTTTCTAAAGAGCCATCAATCCTACTAGCTTGGTTTCAAAAACCCACCCTATTTAATAAGGCCATAAGTTTACCTCTTTTGGCTCTAACTTACCTCCTTTATTATTTCATTTCAACTAGAACTGAGATCCTCTCATTGGGAAATTAATATTTTCTCTGTGAATAAAATTCATGTGGTCTCACCCATATTGTTCCAATAACAAAATCCAATTCATTATGTTTTCATTCACTAGGCATGTTACTAGGTCATTGTTATTTCCAATGAGTTGAATGTGAGCTTATTTATGGTTTTATATAGTTCACTTGATTGAGTTTAACCTTTATTAAAAATTTAAAAACCAATGTAACTAGAGGGATAGAGACTTCTACCACACTAAGTATAATGGTAGTTCTTTCAACATATAAATAATCTAGAAGGGTCTAGTTTGGAACTTTAGTTCTTAGTGAGTGTATTTCTAGGTGGGTGTTAGTGTTGATTTTTGAGAAATTATGAAGATATTTGAACTTCGAAACTTTAATTGTAGATAATATGAATGTTGGAATCAAGATAAGATTCAATCACACAAATCATTCATCCACAACACAAGATGTACCCTAGGAAAACCCTAAAAATAATGAGGATGAGAAATCCAATAATTCTTCAAAGTATAATAATAGATTGCAGAGAATGACTTTTACACAATAGCAGATTGCCAGATAAGAGAGAACACAACGCAATAGAGAATATTGATCAACTATATGATCTTGTCATGTGCTCAACACATTAATAACAAGCCATAAGCCCAACCATGAAAACTATAGCGAATGGTTGCATGAATTTAGTGCACACATACACCCATAATTGTGAATTTCCTCCACGAATTAGTTAATTCAATACATTGGAATATTCATCATGCCGAACATATGTGCCATTCCTTTCGATTGACATTAACTAATGCTTTAACTGACGTTAGAGTGAACTCATTATCTAACTGAATGTTGATCACTTAGTTAAAAGGATAACATAAGTGCCATGGTGCTTTATCTGAAGTGTTGTCATGCAAAACACTTTATAACTGAAGTGTCATATTTTGATTAACTTAAGTGTCATCTTTTAGTTTAACATAAAGTGTAAACACTTTAGTTAACTAGTCCTTCATTATTTCACACTTAGTAACTATTGTTAGTTAAATCATGCTGATTGATTTACTTGCATGGACCACTTATGATTTTCTTTAATTAACTGAAGCACACATTTTAACTTTAACTAAAGCTTATAATTTTGAGTTTCACTTAGTCATTCCTTAGGTAGTTTGAATTCATTATTTATATATGCTTATCTCTTTATCTTTATTGCATGGTTTATGATGTGTTAACTTTAATCATCTATCAAATCACATTATACTCAGAAGAATTGTCACATGCTATGATCATCTTATATTACTATCGGACCATATTGTCATTGCTAAAGTAATTCACTCTAGAGGTAGCTAGCCTCTAAAGGAGACTTAATAGGAATTTGTGGCCATGGTTAGTAATACATCACATAAAACCTATGCTTCAACATGAAAATAATTTCACCTCTATAACCGGAGGGCCACCTCATAGGTTATCGTCTATGAGAATCATGACTTGATATTACTTACAAGTATGAGTTGATATTACTCACAAGTCTACAATCTTGATATTACTTGTAAGACTACAATATTGATATTACTCACAAGAATTTACAATACGACATCACCACCTCAATCATATGAGGATATATAGGAATTGATATTACTCAGAGAATGACTCATTATGGTGTACATTCAACACTCCCTCTCAGGGAGGGAGGCATTCAATGCCATACCAAGCTTGTCTCGAAAGTACCTAAACTTTGTCACTGACATAGGCTTTGTTAACACATCTGCAATCTACTCATTAGTAGCTATGTAATGAAGTTTCATTGTACCATGTCTCAAATGAATTGATACTTCATTTTTATGTGTTTCAACTTATCATGAAACACCAAATTTTCTACAAGCTTGATGCAACTCTAGGTGTCACACCTAATAAATGTAGGTTCAAGCCTCTCATCGAACAATGCCACAAGTAGCTTTATCAAGCACACTTCTTCTTTTCAGGTAGTTCTAGTAGCAGTGTACTTAGCCCCTGTAGTTCTCTGGGAAATTGATCCCTGCTTCTTGTTGGACCAAGAAATCATGGCAAAACCCAAGCTATAATAGTATATTGAAGTGCTCTTATGGTACACAATGTTGCCACCCCTCCACTGGAGGCATATAAGATCCCATAATAAATCATACCATGAAGGTAACTCAACACATGATTAGTAGCAACCTAGTGCCTATGTCTCAGATCAGACATAAATTGACTCAAAATGATAATTGCATAACAAATATATGGCCTTGAGTGTATCAAGTACATCAACGAGCCAATCAGCTATCTATACAGGGTAGTATCCACTGAAACCAACCCAGTATTAGAGTCATGAAGTTTCCTTAAATTGGAAACCATTGGAGTACTGATGGATTTGGAATCCATCATGCCAAACTTCTGCAATATATCAACGATGTACTTCCCTTGAGACAAAAATATCTCATATTTTCTCTTCCAAATCTGAAGGCCTAGAAAGTAGTTCATCAGAAATAAGTCTTTCATCTCGAAATCTGATGTGATATCCCTCTTTCTCTCAACAATTAATCTTTCCTCTCAAGTGACGAATATATCATCAACATACAAAACCGATATCAATGGTTGGTTCCCCATTACTTTGAAGTACAAATTTGGATAAGCTTCACTATTCAAGAAACCTAATTTATGAAGATAGTTGTCTATTATGGAATACCAAGATTGGGGAGCTTGATTTAGGCCATATAAGGTGGGACTCCTTCTCATGCATCACAAACCCCTCAGGTTTCTCAATATAAACCTCTTCCTTAACCTCACCATTGAGGAAGGTTTTATTGACATACATCTGGTGAATTTTGCATCCTAATATATATGCAAGTGAGATCGTTGCTCGAATTGTGGTATACATGGCCATAGGAGTGAATGTATCCTCATAATCAATTCCCTCCTTTTGAGAGAAACTTCGAGAAACAAACCTGGAATTATACTTATCTACATTACCATATGCAACATGTTTTATCTTATAAATCCATTTGGAAGTAACTATGGACTTGCCCTCAGGTCTAGGAACAACATCCCAAACATCATTATTCAATATTGACTGATATTCCTTAGTCATTGCATCTTTCCAAACTTGCTTCTTTGCATATTCTTCATAGGATAAAGGATCCGAGTCATTGATCTAACTCATCAGTTTAACACACTTAGCATACATGTCAGGTTGCTTTTTCTCTCTAGAAATCCCACTAGTGCTGCATGCTTCTTAGTATATTTCAGTATATATCAACACCATGTAGACATCCTCTTGGAAGGAGGTTCATTAACCATATCTACAAGTTCATCAATCATTGATAGCTCTGCTGGATTCTCCCTCTAAACATGTATATGGGAAGTATCAGTCTATGGGACATCTGACATAGAAGTATCATGCTCCTCTATGTCTATATCATACGAAATCTCTTTTTATCTCTTGAATGAAACTTCCTCATGAAAGGTCACATCACGAATGACCTCAATGTGTCTCTCACCAAGTATATATATTCAGTAGGATTTGGATGACTTACTATAACCCTCCCTTATTTACATAAGGTCCCATCTTAGTCCTCTTCTCTTTCAGTATATGAATGTATATCAGACTCCCAAAGATTCTCAAGTGCGAAATGTTTAGCTTCTCACTAGTGAACACCTCTTTAGGTGTTTTCTCATCCAAAATGGCATGCAGAATTGTATTCTAGATATATACGACTGTACTAGTAGATTTTTCTCATAAATAGGTAGACAAATCCTAATAACGTAACATGAATTTTGTAACCTCACAAACAATTCTATTCTTTCTCTCGACAACCCCATTTTTTGGGGGGTTGTATGGAACTATTAATTGTTTACAAATCCATGCATCACTACATAACTCATTAAAATCATGGGATTCAAATTCACCTCCATTGTAAATACCTTAAGACGCGAATATGTCTTCTTGTCTGATTCTCTACTAAAGCTTTAAATTCTTGAAACTTGCTAAAAGTTTCGATCTTATCCTTAATGAAGTAAATCCATGACTTTCTAGATAAGTGATAAATAAACAATACATAATAAAGATAACCATGAAGGGATATGGAATCCATGTGACCACATACATCTGAATGTACAAAATATAAAACTCCTTTTCACATTCTTTCCAAGTCCACAAGCCTGATGTACACTATCATGCTCAAAATAAAGAAATTGGCATACCTTTAACCATGCGTTGTAATCTTGGTAATGTGGTGTAGTGGAGGTGACCAAGCGTTTGGTGCCACAACTTGTATGGATTAATATTGTGATGTACCATATACTGAAGGTATTTCCCATGTACATTGTAGAGTTCTCCCTCTTAAAATCCAATCACTGCAGTACTATCAAGACTCTTATTCTTCCACCATAGAAAAGCTTTATTATCCATGAAGATAACGCGGAAGCCCTTATCTTCAAGAATTGAAAATGAAAGTATGTTCTTCTTCAATCATGGAACATTAAGAATGTGCTTGACATGCAATATATCTCATGAACTCAACTGGAAGGAAGCATATCCAACTCCTTAGATCGAATATGTTGAGTTGTCCCCCAACTTTACCATTCATGTAAACTTTCTCTCTTTTAGGTTAGAGATTGTGCCCTTGTACCCTATCATGTGCTTGGATGCAACACTATCAATCGACCATGTATATTTACTTGTAATGATGAATCCAGATGGTGCTGAGACAAGGTAATACTCCCTCCTTGTTTCTTTTTCCTTTGGTGCATTATTTTCTTCTTCTATTGTGGAAGATGCATGAAAATTTCCTTGTTTCTTTTTCTTTGCATAGAAGTCTCTTGCATATTGGAACTTCTTTTGTCAATAGAAGCATTTGTCCTTTGACTTCTTGAATTCCTTCTTCTTTGAATGAAAATATTTCTTTCGAGCGAATGGTTTCCTCCCTTTCTTCAATCTTTCCATGAGGACAAGATTTTCCTCTTTGGTGAACATGGTATTACTTTGGATGCACCCATCCTTTTGGAGGAAATCATGCCACAACCTCTCGAAGTTAGGTTGTACCTCTCATCCATTTTGTTGGTTGTGGAGCCTAATCTTCCAGATCTAGAGATATTATTTAGTTGTGATTGTAACCCAGGAGTATTGTACACTCATCCCCCCTGCCATGGGGTTTGAAGCAGTGCCCCAAAAAAGGGGGTTCGGGGGCGGAGCCCCCGAGAAATTTTTTTGGGATGTGTGTTGGCCAATAGTTTTATGGACCCATGGTATTGGGTTAACCCTAGAATTTCCCATTGTATTTCCCCTATAAAAGAAAGCATTGTAAAACGACTGAGTATGGTATTGTATTGTATTGGAAGAGAGACTGTGAGAGCGTGAAGAGGAAGTGAAACAATTTTGCTGCAGGGTGTATCCCTTCATCTTTCTGGACTGTAATAAAAGGAATGGAAATTTCTTTGTGGACGTAGCCCATCGTTTGGGTGAACCAAGTTATATTTGTGTCTCTCTATAATGTTTTAATGTGTTTTGCATCTTGTTTATTGATTTAACTATATATCTGTTATTGCTTTGCGGTCCTGTTTTCTAACAATTGGTATCAGAGCCAAAAGGTCTATTTGGTTGGTAAACTTGTAGGAAAGAAGGGTTCCTGGTTCGAGTGGGAGCAATGGCGGAAGAAGGAAAGTTTAGGGTCGAGAAATTTAACGGCCAAAACTATCAGTTACGGAAGATGCAAATGGAGGACTATCTGTACTGGAAGGATCTGTACCTGCCATTGGGTGGAAAAGAAAAATAATCGGTGGCTATGAAGGATGAAGAATGGGAGGTTCTTGATAGAAAGGCACTGGGAACAATATGGCTGTTCCTGGCTTCGTCGGTGGCCTTCAATATTTCAAAAGAAAAAACAACAGAGGGTGTGATGAGCGCATTGAGTAAGCTCTATGAAAAACCCTTGGCTTCTAACAAGGTAATTTTAATGAAGCCTTTATTTAATTTGAAGATGTTGGAAGGTGGATCTGTTGCTGACCATTTAAATGAGTTTAATACACTTACCAGCTAGTTAATTTATGTAAAAGTGAACTTTGATGATGAGGTTAGGGCTCTTCTAATCTTGTGCTCATTGCTAGAAAGATGGAATAGCTTGGTCATGGCTGTAAGTAACTCTGTCCCTAGTTCAAATGCTCTTACATTTGATGATGTTGTTGGTGTTATTCTTAGCAAGGAAATGCGAAGAATAAGAACAGGTGAGACATCAGGTAATGCGTTGACCATGGAGAGCAGAGGGGGACAAAACGAGAAAGGAAGGAGCCCAGGAAATCGTGGCAAGTCTAAAAAGGGAAGATCCAAGTCCAGATTTAGAAAAATAGAGTGCTAGAACTGTGGTAAGAAAGGACATCTGAAGAAAGACTGTAGAGCTCCAAAGAAAAAAGGAGACAGACAGCAAGAGATTACCCAAGAAGTGAATGTAGCAGGTGATGTGTTACAAGATGCTTTGATTCTTGCATTAGATAATACTAGTGATTACTAGGTAGTAGAGTCAAGGGCTTCATGTCATGCTACACCCCATAGGAAATTCTTTCATGATTATGTTCAAGGTGATTCTGGGCATGTGCTATTGGGGAATGATGAACCATGTAAAATTGTTGGAAAGGGTAAGGTATGGATTAAGTTAAATAATGGAAGTGAATGGCTGCTAAAGGATGTAAGGCACATTCCTGCTATGAAAATAAATCTGATATCAACAGGGCAGTTGGGAGAGAGCGGTTGTTTGTCTACATTTGGAGAAACGTGGTGGAATATCACTAAATGATCAATGGTAATTGCAAAAGGAGATAGGATATGTACGTTATATTTATGTCCTCATAATACTAATTATTATATCTCTGTAGATTCCACAGAAATAGGTGCGGCATTGTGGCATCATAGGCTTGGCCACATGAGTGAGAAGGGGATGCAGATTCTCCACTCAAGAAAACTGCTTCCTGATATGAAGCAGGTAAGTTTGGAATTCTGTGAGAATTGTGTTTATGGAAAACAGAAGAGAGTTAGATTTCTCAGTGTTGGGAAACAAAAGAAGAGTGAAAAGTTAGAGCTTGTCCATACAGATGTATGGGGACCAGCTCGGGTACAATCTCTTGGTGGATCTCATTATTATGTTACTTTTATTGATGATGCAACTAGAAAAACTTGGGTTTATTGCATTAGACAGAAATCTGATGTGTTTGATACTTTTAAGAAGTGGAAAGCTTTGGCTGAGAATGAGATAGGAAAAAGGTTGAAATCTCTCAGATCTGATAATGGAGGTGAGTATTGCAGCAAGGAGTTTGATAGTTACTATTCACACAATGGGATTTGCAGAGAGAAGATAGTCCCTGGAACACCCCAAGAAAATGGTGTGTTAGAAAGGATGAATAGAACGATCATGGAGCATGCAAGATGTATGAGATTGCATGCAGGGTTGCCCTTACAGTTTTGGGCTGATGCTGTAAACACTACTATTTATTTAATAAGCAGAGGGCCTTTAAGTGCTTTGGATGGTGGCATTCCAAAGGAGGCATGGACAGGCAAACAAGTAAAATACTCATTTATGAGAACTTTTGGTTGTGAAGAATTTGTCCATATTGATAAAGATGATAGAACAAAGCTTGAGGCTAAATCAAAGAAATGTACCTTTATTGGATACGGGGTTGATGATTTGGTTATCGCTTATGGGATCTTAAAAATCACAAAATCATTAGGAGTAGAGATGTAGTATTCAATGAAAAGGTCATGTACAAACATCAGTTGCAGGGAAAGAAAGAAGAAAAGGAAAACACAGAGTACACAATGCTTGATGAAATCAAAGAAAATGAAGTTCCAAAAGCACCAGAAAATCAAGAGAAGCAGCAGGTACCTGAAAGTCCTGCAACTGTAAGAAAGTATACCAGGTTAAGTAGACCCCCTGAACGATTTTCTCCTTCACGGTATTATTTATTGATGACTGATTCTGGTGAACCAGAATGTTTTGAAGAAGCAATGCAGGTAGAAACTAGAAAGAAGTGGGAGCAAGGCATGGATGAGGAGATGGACTCATTGGTAAGAAACCAGACTTGGGATCTGGTTAAGTTGCCTACAGAAAAAAGGGCATTGCAGAATAAATGAGTTTACAGGTTGAAGGAAGAAGATGGAGGAAAGAAGCGGTACAAGGATAGACTTGTTGTAAAGGGGTTTGCACGAAAGAAAGGTATAGACTTTGATGCAATATTTTCTCCTGTTGTTAAAATGACTTCAATTAGAACTGTTTTAAGTCTAGTGGTGGTAGAAGATTTGCATCTTGAACAGTTAGATGTGAAAATGGCCTTTCTCCATGGGGATTTGGAGGAAGAGATTTGAATATATGCAGCAGCCACTAGGGTATGAGGTCAAAGGGAAGGAGAATTTGGTTTGCAGGTTGAAGAAGAGCTTGTATGGCCTGAAGCAAGCTCCAAGGTAGTGGTATTTAAAATTTGATAAGTTTATGACAGAACAAGGTTATGATAGATGTCATTCTGCCCACTGTGTTTATTTCAAGAGGCTAGATAACGGAAGATATATTATCTTGTTATTATATGTGGATGACATGCTTGTTGCAGGGTCTAACATGCAAGATATAAATGTGCTCAAAAGAAAACTAGCTAAATCATTTGCGATGAAGGATTTGGGTGCTGCAAAGCAAATCCTTGGTATGAGAATAACAAGAGACAGGAAAAATCGCAAATTGACGTTGTCTCAAGGTGAGTACATAGAAAAGGTGTTGCAGAGGTTTAGAATGCAGAATGCAAAACCAGTCAGTACACCTTTGGCTAGCCATTTAAAACTAAGCAAGGATATGTGTCCAGAGACATAGGAAGAGATAGATTACATGTCCAAGATTCCCTATTCATTAGCGGTTGGGAGCTTGATGTATGCCATGGTGTGCACAAGACCAGATATTGCACATGCAGTGGGAGTTGTGAGTAGGTATATGAATAATCTAGGTAAAGGGAATTGGAAAGTAGTACAGTGGATTCTCAGGTATTTTAGATGTACCACTTCTCATGCATTATGTTTTGGAGGTTCAGACACTGTTCTATAGGGATATGTTGATGCATATATGGCTGGCGATAAAGACAGCATGAGGAGCACCACAGGGTATGTGTTTACTGTAGGTGGAACAACAGTAAGTTGGATTTCAAAACTGCAGCAGGTTGTTGCACTTTCAACAACGGAAGCAGAGTATGTTGCTGCTACAGAAGCTAGTAAGGAGATGATTTGGTTACAGAGGTTCATGGAAGAATTGGGTAAGAAGCAGGAGAATAATAGGTTGTACAGTGACAACCAGAGTGCCATTAATCTTGCAAAGAACTCAGTCTTTCATTCGAGGACTAAACATATACAACTCAAGTACCACTTCACAAGATTTGTTCTAGATGAAGAACTGTTAAAACTGGAAAAGATACACACTAGCCAAAATCCTACAGACATGTCGACAAAGGGAGTAACCAGAGAGAAACTGAGTTCCTGCTCGGTTTCTGTTGGCCTTTAAGAATGAAGGTGAAAATAGGAAATTTTCCAAGTCCAAGGTCCAGAGCATAGTCCAGCAAGTGCAGTAGCGGTGGAGTTGCTGTGATCAGTCTCCAAGTGGGAGATTGTTGGTTGTGGAGCCTAATATTCCAGATCCAGAGATATTATTCAGTTGTGATTGTAACCCAGGAGTACTGTACACTCATTCTCCTTGCCTTGGGGTTCGAGGGCGGAGCCACCAAGAATTTTTTTTGGGATGTGTGTTAGCCAACAGTTTTGCGGACCCATGGTATTGGGTTAACCCTAGAATTTTCCCATTGTATTTCCCCTATAAAATAAAGCATTGTAAAATGACTGAGTATGGTATTGTATTGTATTGGAAGAGAGACTGTGAGAGTGTGAATTGGAAGTGCAATGATTTTGCTACAGGGTGTATCCCTTCATCTTTCTAGACTATAATAAAAGGACTGGCAATTTCTTTATGGACGTAGCCCATCGTTTGGGTGAACCACGTTATATTTGTGTCTCTACATAATGTTTTAATGTGTTTTGCATCTTGTTTACTGATTTAACTGTATATCTATTATTGCTTTGCAGTCCTGTTTTCTAACACATTTACCACAACCAATAATGTATTCCATGCAGATGGGAGACCATCAATGATGGTTTCAAGAAGATATTCATCCACTGTAACTCTAATACTAACAAATTGGTCTCTCACCTGAGAGATATTGGTGAAGAATGATGCCATAGACTCGTCCTTCTACATATTTAGGTTCTGGAACTTATTCTTCAATTCCCTCTTTCAGCTCAGTGCCTTTTTATCATATAGGTTCATGAGTGTATCGAAACACTCCTTAGTTGTCTTCAACAGAGTGATCACGGACATGATATTTTCCTTAACTGAATCATAGATGGTCCATTTGTAATTTTATTTATTATTCTTGAATTTGACACACTCTACATTGGTGGCAAGCCCCTCTACCATAGTGGATGCATAGGTATCTAGGTCATGCTCCTCAAGAATGTTCAATACTCTTGCCTTCTAAGAGTTGAAGTTGGAAGTACACTCAAGACAATATTCTGATCGAATGGAGATTAATGTCATGGATTCAAAACTTTGCTCAACCCTCAAGATCTACATAGGCTTCTACTATTTCTTTCACAAATGTAGCTGCTTCACGTCCTAATGTCTGATACCATGTCAATTTTTGAGCAATTATGAAGATAATTGAACTTTAAAAACTTTAATCGTAGGTAATATGAACATTGAAATCAAGATAACATTCAATCACATGAATCATTCATCCTTGACACAAGATGTACCCTAGGAAAAATCTCAAAATAATGAGGATGAAAACCCAACAATTCTTTAGAGTATAATACATAGATTGCAGAGAACGACTTTTAATCAAAAGTAGATTGACCTATAAGAGATAACAAATATAAATAGAGAGTATTGATCAACTATCTGAACTTTCCATGTTCTGGGAACATTAATAATAAGCCATGAGCCCAACCATGCAAACTATAGTGAATGGTTGCATGAATTTAGTGGAAACATACACCCATAATTGTGATTTGCCTCCATGAATTAATTAATTCAATAAATTAGAGTCTTCATCATGCACAACATATGTGCCATGACATATCCACGTCTTGCTGAACCACCTTTCTCTACTCTCCTATGCTCTGCTCTACTTAACCCTATCCCTACGCACAAATTCGACCATGAACCTCCCGGAGCTGGATCTAGGAGGGGAGCCCCATCCCCCTCCCTCAACCGAGCAACTGGAATTCAAATCCATTTTAAATGGCCTCTCTCCTCCAAGGAACCATGCCCAGGTCTCAATGTTTGTTAAAAAACTCGATGCAATCCCTGAAGTTTCCCTCTCATCCGTAGGTCTTCCTCTTAAGGTGATTTCCCTCTCGCAACACATAATGGTTGGGTAGTTTATGGGATTGTGTCCATCACTGAAAGCCATGAATTTTTGGGTACATAACAATTGGAGAGTATTGATCAAAGCAATATTAGACATCACCTTATGCGATCGGTAGTTTTACATCTTTCTCTTTGAACTCCTTGAAGACATGGATCTTATTTTTGGGAACGAACCATATTGAATGGGTGACAGGGGAATGTATCTAAACAAATATTCATTGGAATTCAAACATGAATTTTATATCCCTTACTCTTTCCATGTTTGGGTTCGTCTCTCACACTTGCCTCTTCATTGCTAGGATGACAATTCAAGACGCATAATTGGGATCTCTATAGGAAGATACATGGATCGAACAGATCCAAAGGAAAACCTATGTGCATGCACCATACTTTGTGTTAAAGTAGATCTTGAACTTTGGGTCCCTAATTTCATCAAGTTAACTATATATGGATGGTCGCATATCCAACGATTGTCCTATGAATAACTTCCTTTCAAATGCAAGCATTGTCATGAATATAGGAATTTCATAATTACCCCAAAGCTCAAATTCTTGGATTTGCAAGGAATTAAAATAATTAATGGAAAACAATGCAAAGAATAGTTGGAGAAAACTGACAAAATGGATGCCCTGGAACTTCAGGTTCAGCGTCGCCCCCCCCTCCCCCTCTAACCCTGTTGTTTTTTCTTCATTGGGACCTCCTCCTCCTTCTCATGCACATCCTACCACCTCGTTCAATCCTTTCAAGATTATATCCTTAGAGTTGAGTCCTCACCCTCTCATTCATCCTCCACTATTTTCTCCATTCCCCCCGCCCCCTCGTGAAACTCGAGTTACCTTTCGACTCTCTTTCAGACCCCCCCCTCTTCTATTCCAAATTTACTAGAATCCTCACTAGAAATCGCTCCCATCCTCCTCCAGAAGATATGGGAGAGGATGAAGGAAGCTCAAGAAAATATGGTTGTAGATCGAACATATATCTCCACAAAGAAACAATGACAGGGAATCAATCAACTTTGGAGGTCTCCTACTCATCTGTAACAATGTGAGGCCCACCCAAAGCAATAGTTTCAAGAGGCAATACCAAACCCTCTAACGTTAAATAATGCAGATAGTCTGTTGGAACTGCAAGAGTTTGGGTAATATTACAAAATTGAATGCAATGGACATTTTTCAATCAAATAACCCAAATATTTTCCTAGTCCAGGAGACTAAGCACTTTGGAGAAGACATGTAAGCATTGAGTATGAGAATAAGGAAAAATGGAAACAACATTTCAATAAGCTTGAGAGTATCCTCCGACGGAATTTACACTATTTGGGAAAACACCAAGCTAGAACCAGTTCAAACTATAAAAAACTAGCACTGGAATTACACCGACTTATAGTGTAAGCAAACCAATCAACACTACAAAGTTTTCATTGTTTATACTCCCATGCAATGTCGAGAAAAAAAATATTTCTAAAACTCGTTGGAAGAAGTTAATCAATATGTGGACCTTTCCCATTGTATTATAGATGGGGACCTAAACCTATCCCTCTCCCTCTCTGAAAAGAGAGGGGGGACCTCTATTTGCGATCCCTTCAAGACTTTTGTGGAAATACTAATGAACACTTGGGATCTTATAGACATAAAGCCTAAGAATGGGAAATATACCTAGACTAATCATCATCTTGTCCCTGGTCATATAGATGCCCTTCTATATAGATTCCTTGTTAACTCAGGGTTACTTGATTCTGAATTCATCTTAGCCTCTTTCATTATCCTGCTAGATTCCTTTGATCATTGACCTATCTCCCTCTCTATTAACCTCCAAATCAATCTTGACCCTATCCCCTTTCATTTCAATCCCCTTTGGCTCAACCATTCCACTACTCATGCTATTATCTGCAAATCTCGGTGTATTCCTATGTGAGGATCTCTGACCTTCATATGGAATCTAAACTTCAAGCTACCAAGTGTGAGATAAATTTTTGGGAAAAAAATATCTTTAAGGAACCATCCTTGGCTAGGGAAGATCTCCAAGCCTCCCTTCTTCAAACTCAAAAGATGGCATGTCCCCTTCCAAGTAAGGCTACTTGCAAATAATGTTTCACCAACTTTCCAGTTCCCTAGGTTGAGGTGGAGGCATACAATTTTGTAATAAGGGAGCTACGAGACCCAAAGGGGCCTTAGTTTACCATATTCACATTAAATTGGGTCACATAAATAATAAATGCTCATAAAATAAGGTGGCATTGGTTCATGGAGACACTTGGAGACTTATGGAGTCCTTGTGTGGCTAGATTCCCCACACACTTGGCATGACCTTCATCCAAATTCGAATCCATAGAAATGTAACGTTCTTGGAGAGTGGTGTGTTATCAAATATAATATCATGAGCCAAGGAATTCAAATTAGTAAAGGAGAGTAACTCACATGGAAGAGGAAGAGACTGAAAAAGATAATGTGCGCCACTTGGAATGATATTCCATGCACTATATGACAACAAATGATGGAAGATTCTATGAGAAATATGGATAATGCAGAATTTATTTTATACCTATGAGAAACCTGACATGACAGGGATAAAATAGCCACCAAGAGGGTGCATTTGGGAGTTAGAGGCAACCATTCGAATTGGGGAAAGAATTGGAGCATGAAGGGGAAGACAAGTGTCAAGGATGAGTTGGAGGAATCCTATGGAGGAAAGCTATGCCTTAGGATGCCTCATTAAGTTAAAAAAGGATGTATTTAAGAAGGATAATGTATTTTTATCATTTGTTAATTTTCTTTGGCTTTTTGGATAGCTTTTGCTTGTCCGTTGCACGGTGAGTGTTCAATCTCCATGCTTGTGACCCAATTTAGAAGGAGTTGGATTCCTTTTCAAGTTGGTTGATTGAGATTCTATCCAGAACTCCCAGTGGATCTTAATGAAGGTTTTTTAGTTGCAGGTTGAAGTCCCATACAATTCAATTTTCATTTATCTCCCCCTTCTCTCATTCCTACTTTACCATTCCTCGTAATCTCATGTGATGGCGCACTTGTTGGAATGGTGCTTGCACTTTGATGAGTCTATTTGATTCCAAATATTGGGTATATACTTTTTGGATCTGTAATATTATGTCCATATTCTTTGTAAATCGAAATACCATAAATACATGTGTAAAAGGCTCACATTTCCATGCTCTTGAATAACTAGTTTTCATGCATTTGGCTTCCATTTTGAAAGAGTTGCATATCATATTTGTATGAGAGATGTTCCCTGTTTTTTTATGTTTTTGGGTGAGTAATTTTGATGTTGTATATGATATGCATATTTCATGTATTTATCTGAACCATTAACTCTACTTTTCAAATGCAAAAAATCAGCTAGTTATACAATTTTCCTCTAAGTAATTTCCCTGAAAATGGTCATATGAATGTTGCAAATTATAATCCGTTTCATATATATTAACCACCTGTAATTGAATCCATTTATGTATTATATTAATACCCATAATATTTTCAAAAATTTGGGAGGTTTGTACTTGATTTGGGAAGCCAATTTGGCCCACACCCTAGGGGGGGATTTTACCACAATTTCCTAGGAAATCTGCACTTTCTGTCATTAGCACCAATCTAAGTTGCAAAATCCTAAATCCTGATAAAAATTGTTCAGTGGTCATCTTTGGATTTACTAATACTCAAAAAAACATTTTGTTTCATATTTTGGTACATTTGGAGTCAGTTGGAAATCCCCCATATTCATGACTAGTTAAGGCTGAATTTGCTCCAATTGCATTGTTCTCCCAACATTCCATGAAGGGTTATTATAGTGGTATTAGAGCATGGTATTGGAACCTATTAAAGTTATCTATTTCTATTTCCTGATGATTCCCCCCCTCCATTAGAGACTTAAACTGAAGATATTGTTAGTAGAGAAGAAGAAGGTTAAGAAGTCAATATTGTCTTAGTGGTGATTAAGGATAAACTAGGAGTAGAAGATAGATGATAAAGAAGAAGAATTTAAATCACTCATGAAGACATATGTTGATGATATGACCAAGCATCTTATTCAAGGGTTCTAATTGTTAGCTAGTCAACTTGGAAGTAAGTTGGAAGCAAGAAGTAGTAGTAGTTCACATCATGAAGAGAAGAAGACCTACGGGGAAACTATTTTCTCAAAGACTGGACCTTACAATCGAACCCATGAATTAAAGAATCATGAAAGAACTACCAATTCTAAGTTTTTTAGATTCTAAAGAGAACCTTGACACTCCTTATGGCATGAAGGAAGTAGTAGATGAGTGGCAACAACTAAGTGAAGAATGTAGGAAAACCCTGCATTTCGACCAGTTCATCAAGGCCTCTAGAGAATTAAAGTATCGAGGAAATGGGGATAGTACACCTTTTATAAATCGGTAATTGAAGTATAACATATTCAAGGTAACTATTCCTTACTTTTATGGCTCTTCCCAAATGTTTGCTAGTGTATGGATACAAAAACTAGATGTGTGTAATAACTCAAAAATTCGTAAAAAAATTTCATGTGACATAAAATGTCAAATGTCACCGCTAATATACCACTAACTGTTAGCAGATAATAAAACAGTTTGTAAGAGAAACAAGGATTACTTCTTTATAATATTTTGTATAACCTAGAGGCTTATCTTTAAAAGCTGTGTTAGCACGGTTTTCAACTTAACAGTCGTATTTTTCTAGAAAGTAGAAAAGAAATTTGTATTTTACTGATGCTAAGTATACTATTGTTTTCTTTTTGTCAAGTAGGGAAAATTTCTTATGTGTGATCAGGGCTTACTTAGATTCTAGCTAACACAGTGGGATTGATGAATATTTATAGGTTTTAACAGGTAAGCGTAAGTTCTAGTAAAATAATATTTATATTTAGGTCAAGAAGATACTTCTCTAGCATGAATATGATGCTAGACTTAGAATGTTTAAATGCAGCTTGTCTACATAATAGGTAATGTTGATCTTAATTATGTCGTCAAAACTCCATAAGGATGTTAAAATAACTACATATGCATGGGTTAAATCACACGATCAATTACTATCAAAATTACATCAAATCATCTGGATGATTATGATTAAAATTTTAATGAATACTTGTATTTCTGCTTACAGTGATTGTAATCTAGAGTTTAAATGGAAAGAAATAAAGTTCATAGCTTAATGCTTAGATCACTCAACAATTTTTGGTGTCTATCACATTTACCCTTGTTCTAGGGTTTTATAAACAATGTTTTCTCAATAAATAACCAAAACCACTTTTACTTCTATCTATTTACTCATTATTTGGATGCTAGATTTACACTGAGATTCTTACATGGGTCTATGGACTGCATTTACTAGCATTCCCCAAAAACACATCGCATTAAAGAAATGGGTCAAGATTTTAATCCTAGTTGGAAGAATGACTTTTAAACTCTTACAGTTTTTACTTTGATTTCTTTTTATTGTATCTTATACCTCCATTTCCTGGTGCTCCCATTAGCTATAGCAACACCTTTACACAAGGATGTTTAATAAACTCTTGAGGTAAGTTTTTTGATTAACATAATATAGGAGATCTTGTTATTGCTTTGGTTCTAATTATCATTTTACTTCCAACTCTTAACAATCAAAAGACTATAACCAAGAATTATTAGATCTCCTTCTTAAAATAGTATATAGTTCAACATATGTCTTTTACCTATGTTTTATAAAACAATGTTAGCAAAGAGCCTTCCCTATTGTGACCCACAACAAAATCTCAAAAGAAAAACCTTTTCGTAATTCTATGGTTGATAGATTTGGTTTTGAATTGATTAAAGTTCAATGCATTATTAGCAATCAAATATTACATTATTTGAATGATTATTGTTTTGAAATGTAATAATTTTAATGCAAATTTAAAACTGCATATGCGACTATAGAATTGCTACCCACGCTGATGAAAAATATCGAAGGACACATGGAAGATCAAACCATTGGTTAAGTTGAATTTGGTTTTTCCCTAAACTTCATTTGCAAGAGAGTGAGGGTTCCTTCGACTGGTGCGGGCGAGCTGTGAGCTCGTGGCTACCATTACTCCTTATTGACCTCCAGGTTCCCATTTCCACTGCGAGCTTGACCTTGTGAGAAGTATATACTAGTTTTTATGAATTTAACGACTATTGTGGAGAACTGTGTGAGTGAAAAAAATGTTTTCCTTCATCGATTCAAGGGCTGAGTTGGTATTTAAGACAGAAAAATAGTGGACAAAGCTTGAAAAAGAGTGCTCTTCAATCTAGTTGGAGTGTTGCTCGTTTTCCTTTGGATTCATGACTTAGGGTTTCAGTTGTAATCAACACATTAAATTTGTCCGAGGTATTCCTCTTCCATGTGCCATCGAGCTGCTCTAGCTGCTTGCGTCCACGAATTCTCCAACGATATTCTTATCAGGTAACTGTCGGTCAAGTTCTATATTTCATGAAAGCTTATAAATTTCAATACATTTAAATGCTGTAACTAATACTTGTTCTTCTGTGTAGGTTCCTCTCATAGAAAATGGGGTTCGTTGAAAGCACAACTCTCCCATTCATTTCCATGCAAACCATGGTAAGCCCCGGTTGCACTGAGGGTTTTCTCCTGCAATGATATGGTGGTCAGAAAGATATGAATCTCCGCTACTGGTTGTGGACTCGGCCTGGATTTACTGTCAGGTTAAAGTTATTTGTTGTATATGTTTTTAACTATTTTAAAACCCTAGAGATTTATAAAAGCAACAGTTTTAAGGCTAAGCAGTCGAGACTTAAGGTTTTAGTGACAGAGCCTTTACGGCCTGAGAAAAAGTAAAAACTTCATGTTTTTCATACTCGGCTTAAGCTATTATGATACTATTTCGATCACTGTCTGGTTCAACGAGACTTGTAAAATAGATATAAGGTTTTTCACTTGTAAGGAAAAGTAATGGTTACTGTTTCGTTTTACTATTTTATATAATTTAATTTTGAACAGGCCTAAGCCTCGGCCTATATTTATAAAAGGCCATTAAACTTATTTTATTTTGTTTCTTTTAAATTGTTAACGGTGTTATGTAATTTACAATTTCATTTAATATGAATGATTTATAGTGATTTACTTTTGAATTTATACCAAGTTATTAGGTGAATAAAGTACTCTGATTTTCTCTCATAATGGTTATTATCCTTAGATAACCTACAGTTTGTAATGAGATCGATTTTACAGAAATGATTTTAGTTATGTTTCTATTTTTTTTACTTTTAATAATTGTTATTTACAGCTGTTAAAATTTTTATTTTAAAAGTAAGAATATACAAGACTGTATACAGAAATAAAACCTATCTTTCGTAAACCCTAGGTAAATTCTTTGAGGTTTACAGTAAAACATCTGTTTTCAGTACATAATATAAATATGAACTAGGAATAAATTATTGAAAGACCTATGGAGTACTATCTAGGTTCAAACCCTAAATACTATTTTTACTGTCCCTATATTTGTTTATTATACTTTATTTATTGTGTTTATAAATAATATTAGTACTAGTACTAGTTATGTGATTAGTATGTCTACTAATGATTAATATATATTCAGTTCTTTTCCTGTAATTAGATAATATAGATACTTTCAGTAGATAGAGAAAATACTGCTAGTTTTCTGTAATGAAGCACATACAAACTATAAAAGTAATCATTTGCATTTTTCCTACAGAGTAATAAACAAATCTACTTATCTAACTTAAACAACCAGCTGTAATAGAGTACTACCTTATAAAAGGCGTGGAAAAATATAGTGTGGTAATTTCTATCTATTCATTTTTCATTTAGCAATAACACTACTATTTTTAAGTATAATCTACTAAACACTAATTTTATCCATAAACAATGCTCTTTTCTCCATAAACTTTAATAAAACAATAACATGCATATCTTAAAAAACTAGTAATCATTTTCTGAAAAATAGTAAATAAATTATAAATAAACCTGAACAAATAAAAACCTGTCAAATGATGAGGTGACAACAGTTTAAGGAGGTTGTTCCTTCCAACCAAATCTTGGAGAAAGCCTAGTTTGCACTTTCTCAGGACCCCCAAGTCTATTTCTTGGTACTCCTGGTAGAGTACTGGGTGAATTATGTAACCTTAAAACCTTCTGTCACCTGACTGGATTTACAGCAGTAATGCAGCCCTGCTCACAGCGATAAGAACTTCATCCTGGAGTAGCTGCACAAGTTCAATCTTCAACAGTTAACCCCTCAAACTCAGTTCAATAAGTCCCCTCCATTGAATTTCTCATGTGCACTTCATTCACTCAGAATGAGCAGCCCCAGCTGTATTCAATGGGAAATTTTATAACAATGCCTAGGTCTTCTAGGTTAGTTTTTACTTAATGAGCCACCTGCTCCAATTCTACTTTCTTGGGGAATCATGACCACAAATATAGGGAATTTTCCACCTGCAACAGTTAAAAGTAGTTTGAGGATGCTGTCACTTGTCAGTATACTCTCCACCCAGTCTCCTCCACCAAGTGACCAGTTAATACTCATTTAACAGCTTCCCTATGCTGTTGTCTCATCATTTATTTATTTATTAATAAAATATTCTGAAATACATTAATTATCCTTGACCCCACTTGGTCATCAATTACAAACTTAGTATAAAATATAACATAATGTTTCTCAATAACATTAAATTGTTTTGCAAATTGGGGCATGTGACATACACACCCCCTTAATTTATAACATCATCCTCGATGTTATTTATTCCTCGTCCTCAGAATTCCCCTCAAATAGAATTGGATATGCATCCCGCATATGACTTTCCAATTCCCAGGTGACTTCTTCTAGACTAAGGTGATTCCATTGCACCTTCACCTAACCAATGGTGCAATTCCGAAGTGAGATCTCCCTCCTTTCAAGGATACAATCCGGTTCCACTAGAAAATCTCCTTTGAGTTCCACCTGCACATCATTCCAATTAATAACATGAATAGCATCATGTACATATTTTTTTAATACAGAAATATGAAAAACATTGTGAAGTCTTAGATTTGGTGGTAGAGCTAACTGATATGCTACTTGTCCTATCCTGGACAGTATTTCAAAAGGACCACAATATCAGGGTGCTAGCTTAGCACAACTACCTAACCTCAAAGAACTCTTTTTAGGTCTCACCTTGATAAAAACATGTTCACCTACATGGAACTCCTTTGGAGTTCATTTAAGATCTGCTTGGCTTTTCTGTGGATCTTGCACAATTTTCAAATTACCTTGTCCCTATTTTACAATTAACTCCATCTCCTATAATAATTCAGGTCCTAATACCAACCTGTCTACTAGATTACTCCAAGAGATGGGGGTATTGCATTTCCTTCCATACAGAATTTTGAAAGGACTATATCTAGCTGAGGCTTGGTAATGATTATTGTAAGCAAATTATACTAGGTGTAAATAATCTTCCCATTTACTTGGCCGCTCCATTACATACATTCTGAGCATATCCTCCAATACCTGATTTACTCTTTCAGTCTGTCCATCAGTTTGAGGATGGAAAGAGGTACTAAAGTTTAATGTAGTATTTAACCCTTTAAACAAATATTTCCAAAAGTTGCCTGTAAACTTAGGGTCTCGGTCTGAAATTATCACCTTTGGTATTCCATGCAACCGAAAAATTTGTTTTAAGAAAATATCAACAATATTTGCAGCTTTATAAGTAGTTTTTACAGGTATAAAATGGACTGCTTTACTCAATTTATCAACAACTACCATTATTAAGTCATTTAAATTCTGATTTCTAGGTAGTCTTGTGATAAAATCAAGGCTAATTATCTCCCATTTCTAGCTAGGAATAGGCAACGGCTGAAGTAGCCTAGCTAGATGCTAATGTTCAGTTTTTACTTGTTGACATTCGAAGCACCTAGCAATGTATTTTGCCAATTAATTTTTCATGTTTGGCCAGAATAATCCTTTCTTAGCATGGTTATGGTCTTCTGATAACCCGGATGCCCTGAGCAAGGAATTTTATGAACTTCATTTAAAATTAATAGCTTAATCTTAGGTACATTAGGTATGTATAATCTATCTTTATACAATAATAATCCTTTTTCATTCAAGCTGTACCATGTACTTATACTTTCTATTAAATTTTCTCTTACCTTTGCTTGTAATTTCTGATAATTTTCATCTTGTTCTATTCCATCTTCTAACTGTTATTCCAAGTCTGTCTTGTAAGTGTTGATGGCTGCTGTAAAATTCAGCTTTGCATTTCTACTTAATGCATCAGCAACCTTATTCTCCTTTCCTTTAATATGTTGAATTTCAAAATCATATTCACTCAGAAAAGCTAGCCACCTAGCTTGCCTAGCATTCAAGTTAGGTTGATCCAACATATATTTCAATCCCTTATTATCTGTCATCAATATAAAATTTCTTCCGATTAAATGATGACGCCCACATTTTTAAGGCATGTATGACAACAGCTAATTCTAAGTCATAGGTCGCATAATTTTTCTCATGAACCTTCAGCTTCGTAGACTCATAAGCAATGATGTGTCCTTCCTGAGTTAAAACTCCACCTAAATCGTCATTGCATGCATCAGTACATACTATAAAATCTTTATTATGATCAACAATTCTTAGAATTGGTGCGGTGGTTAATACTGTTTTTAAATTTTTAAAATTGTCTTCACACTTCTAATTCCAATCAAATTTCTTCCCCTTTTGTGTAAGGAGGTTATAGGATTTGCAATTCTTGAAAACCCTTCGATGAATCTTCGATAATAACCAGTAATCCCCATGAATGATCGGACGCCAGTTACGTCTTTTGGGACTGGCCAATCCTCGATTGCCTTTATCTTTTCGGGGTCAACATAAATTCCTTCTTTAGTCACCACATGACCCAAATACTGAATTTTATCCTTAAAAAAGCCACATTTACTAACTTTTGCATATAGTTGATGTTCTCGTAACTCTTGTAAGAAAATTTTTAAGTGTTCTTTATGTTCCTCTTCAGACTTTGAGTAAACTAAGATGTCGTCAATAAATACGACCAAAAATTTATCCAGATAATTTTGCATTACATTATTCATCAGACACATAAAAACAGCTGGGGAATTAGTAAGCCCAAATGGCATAACGACAAACTCGTAATGACCATAGTGGGTCCTAAAATCTATTTTAAAGATGTCTTCATCCTTGATTTGGACCTGGTGGTATCCAGATCGTAAATCAATCTTTTAGAACACTGTTTCTCCTTGTAGCTGATCAAACAAATCATCTATGCGGGGTAATGGGTATCTATTTTTTATAGTCATTTTATTTAGTTGACAGTAATCTATACATAGTCGTAGAGTTCCATCCTTCTTCTTAACAAAGATGACAGGTGCCCCCCAGGGAGACACACTAGGTCTAATGTATTTTTTATCAATGAGCTCTTTTAACTGCGACTTAAGTTCATTTAATTCAAGTATATTCATCCGATAAGGGGCTTTCAAGCTGGACACTGCACCAGGTACCAGCTCAATAGTAAAATCTAATTCCCGTTTCGAAGGCAGCCTCAGAATTTCTTCCGAAAATACATCTGAATATTCCTTTAGGATCAGAATATCTTCCATTTTTAATTTATCTCTATTATTAGTATTTTCTTCATTAATTACTGTTACGACAAAATCTTTACAGCCCTTTTGAATAGCTCTCTTAAGATGCAAAGCACAAATCTGCCTTATGGTTGTTTTCCTAGGGATTCCTTTTACATTTATTAACTCTCCATCATTATTTATGCAAGAAAAGGTTTTATCAAAGCAATTCAGGACCACCCTATGTTGTTCTAACCAATCCATACCAATTAACATATCATATGAACCTAAAGGTAAGACATTGAGCTTAATAGAGGTTTCAAACTGATCCATAGTTACTGCACAATTTTTAACAAAGCTAATTACTTTTCTCTTTGCACCAGTAGCTAGCTGAACTAACCAAGATCTTGCAAACTTTTCAACTGAAAGCTTACACTTTTCTACTAAATTAGGAGAAATATAGCTTAAACTAGCTCTTGGATCAATTCAAATAGATATAGGTATTTGATTTATCTTACCTTCCACTTCCACCATGGAAGTTTGATAATCTGCTTGCCGGTTCTCCAATGTTGCATTGATCCTAGGCATTGTTCTCACTAGATCACCAATATTCATCTCGTTCTGTATTGTGTGTATGTTGCTAACAGTCTTCTTTCGATTGGGAAAACTAATACATAATGGGGACCATTACATTCCCAACACTTTACTGGTTCCTTTCGTTCAAAATTCTTTGTATAGTTACTGTGGTTGTTAGCAGATTCTTTATTCCTTTGATTATTTGGATTGGTCTGTGAATTACTTTTGTTCCCTTGGAAATTTTTACAAGGAAAATTTTTGGTGTTACTATTCTTAAAATTTCGATTAGGTACAAAATCTTTCTTTTTCTGTTCAAAGTTAATATTTCTTTTGGCCTTTCAGTTGGTCATACTTTCCTTTTTACGATTCTGTTCATAACAAAAATTTTCTTTTCTCATTGCTTCTTCTAAAGTTTTCGGATTGTCATACTCAATTCTGTCTTTTATATGATAAGGTAAACAGTTGAGAAACCGATGTACCTTAGTTTTCTCATCCACAATATACGGCACATACCTGAGCAGAATTAGAAATTTACTATTTAGTTCTTTCATATTCATTGTTCCCAGTTTTAGCTCGTAAAATTCATTAGCCCTTTCCTCATAATACTGTTTAGATAAAAATTTCTTCTTAAAATATTTCTTAAATGTACTCCAATTGATATTTTTCTCCCTTATACCTTTTACTCTTTTTAAGCCCTGCCACCAAATATCTGCTTTTCCTGTAAGATTATAAATAGCCATCCTAGCCTTCAGTTGATTAGAGTAGTTATAAATTTGGAAGTATTTCTTCATCCCGGATAGCTAGGATTCTGCTTCTTCCCCCTTCTCAGTTTCTCCATTAAAGGTTGGTGGCTTGATTTTCTTAAATTCCCCAGAGATTTCTTCGTAAGGTTTAAACTTTCTCTTCCTAGTATGGTGATTATCTTCACTATTGTCACTACTATATTGGAAGTTTTGTCTATGTGAATCACCATACACTTCAAAAGATGAGCTACTTTTTATTTTAATTTGTTTAGTATTTTTATCTTTATGCTGATAACCCATATCTTCAGACTCAGTTCTTTTATCTTTTTCCTTAGTATGAAATCTTTCCATTAAAATCTGATTTAGATTCTCTTGAGCTCTCAGACTTCTCTCATTTTATTTTTTAACCGATTCCATTTCTGTTTTTAGTTCCTTAACTGTTTGTAGTAGTTCGGAAGAATTATTAGTTATCTCTTCTTGTATAGGCTCTCTTTGAAAGTTATTTCGTCTAGTGTAAGGAGACTCCTCATCCGCATATTCCTCCAATCTATCCATACCTATGGTTAACTCAGAAAACAAAATTCTCTGGAATATCATTCAAAACAAAATAACATCAGTATATTTGTTTAAGTTTACTGTTCCATAAATGCAAGTTGAGCCACATTCAGGCCTAGTGTCTGAACCTTGTGCTCCGATACCACATGTAATAACTCAAAAATTCGTAAAATTTAAAAAAGTTTCATCTGACATAAAATGTCAAATGTCACTGCTAATGTACCACTAACTGTTAGCAGATAATAAAACAGTTTGTAAGAGAAACAAGGATTACTTCTTTGTAATATTTTGTATAACCTAGAGGCTTATCTTTAAAAGCTGTGTTAGCACGGTTTTCAACTTAGCAGTTGTATTTTTCCAGAAAGTAGAAAAGAAATTTGTATTTTACTGATGCTAAGCATACTATTGTTTTTTTTTTCAACTAGGGAAAGTTTCTTATGTGTGATTGAGGCTTACTTAGCTTCTAGCTAACACAGTGGACTGATGGTTCTTTACAGGTTTTAACAGGTAAGCGTAAGTTCCAGTAAAATAATATTTATATTTAGGTCAAGAAGATACTTCTCTAGCATGAATATGATGCTAGACTTAGAATGTTTAAATGCAGCTTGTCTCCGTAAGAGGTAATGTTGATCTTAATTATGTCGTCAAAACTCTGTAAGGACATTAAAACAACTACATATGCATGGGTTAAATCGCATGATCAATTACTATCAAAATTACATCAAATCATTTGGATGATTATGATTAAAATTTTAATGAATACTTGTATTTCTGCTTACTTGACTTTATTTTTTCCCTAATCTTCATTTGCAAGAGAGCGAGGGTTCCTTCGATTGGTGCGGCCGAGCTGTGAGATCGTGGCCACCATTACTCCTTATTGACCTCCAGGTTTCCCATTTCCATTGTGAGCTTGACCTTGTTAGAAGTATAGACTGGTTTTTATGAATTTAAGGACTGCTGTGGAGAACTATGTGAGTGAAAAAATCGTTTTACTTCATCAATTCAAGGACTAAGTTGGTATTTAAGATAGAAAAACAATGGATAGAGCTTGAAAAAGAGTGCTCTTTGATTTAGTTGGAGTGTTGCTTGTTTTCCTTTGGATTCACGACTTAGGGTTTCAGTTATAATTGGCACATTAAATTTGTCTGGGGTATTCCTCTTCCATGTGCCATCGAGCTTCTCCAGCTGCTTGTGTCCACAACTTGCTAGTCAAGTTCTATTTTTCATGAAAGCTTATAAATTTCAATACATTTAAATGTTGTAACTAATACTTGTTCTTCTGTGTAGGTTCCTCTCACGGAAAATGGGATTAGCTGAAAGCACAACTCTCCCATTCACAGCCACACAAACCCTGGTAAGCCCCAATTGCATTGAGGGTTTTCTCCTGCAATGATGTGGTGGTCAGAAAGATATGAATCTACGTTGCTGGTTGTGGACTCGGCATGGATTTACTGTTAGGTTAAAGTTATTTATTGTATATGTTTTTAACTATTTTAAAACCCTAGAGATTTTTAAAAGCAACAATTTTAAGGCTAAGCAACCGAGACTTAATGTTTTAGTGACACAGCCTTTACAGCCTGAGAAGAAGTAAAAACTTCATGTTTTTCATACTCGGCTTAAGCTGTGATGATACTATTTCGATCACTGTCTGGTTCAACGAGACTTGTAAAATAAATATAAGGTTTTTCACTTGTAAGGAAAAGTAATGGTTACTGTTTAGTTTTACTGTTTTGTATAATTTAATTTTGAACAGGCCTAAGCCTTGGCCTATATTTATAGAAGGCCATTAAACTTATTTTATTTGGTTTCTTTTAAATTGTTGACAGTGTTATGTAATTTACAATTTCACTTAATATGAATGATTTATAGTGATTTACTATTTGAATTTATACCAAGTTATTAGGTGAATAAAGTACTCCGATTTTCTCTCAGAATGGTTATTATCCTTAGATAACCTATAGTTTGTAATGAGATGAATTTTACAGAAATGATTTTAGTTATGTTTCTATTTTTTTTACTTTTAATAATTGTTATTTACAGGTGTTAAAAAATTTATGTTAAAAGTAAGAATATACAAGATTGTATATAGAAATAAAACCTATCTTTCGTAAACCCTAGGTAAATTCTTTGAGGTTTATAGTAAAACATCTGTTTTCAGTATAGAATGTAAATATGAACTAGGAATAAATTATTATAAATACCTATGTAGTACTATCTAGGTTCAAACCCTAAATACTATTTTTACTATCCCTATATTTGTTTATTATACTTTATTTATTGTGTTTATAAATAATATTAGTGTTAACACCCAAAAATGGTTAACTACCTCATCTACCCCATTTCATGGCTCATTCGTCCATTTACCTACCATATTTCCCTGAAAATCCCACTAAAA